>JAAGAY010005719.1:0-14100 GCA_011801015.1 Ardeotis arabs
GGAGGCACTGCGCAAGCCCAGATGGGAGGAGTTTCTGAAAATGACCCCTTGGGACTAATTTTAATACAAAGCGGGGATAGGTCATGCATATGTATAGGCGTACTGTGAAACTTTATGTATATGTAACACTTGGTTGTATAAATTTGAAGTGAGTTGCCACGTCAGGTGCGCACGGTTTTGGTGGGACTACCCCCTCGTGCTGCCCAGAGCTGAATAAACATACCTACTTTACAATCTTACAGATTGTGGAGTCCATTTTCCGCACATCACCATAGTCTATGATGTAATTTAATCATTTTCTCTTTAATTTAACAGCACTTCAAGCTGAAATTTGCTCTGTGATAGAAATATCTTGAGCACTTTAGTAAATTCTAGTCACTCACTCAACAAAATCAATTTAAATGGGAAATAGGCTTGAGCAAGAACTGAACAAAACCTGACTAAGGAATTTAAGTATTTGTCCTGTGGTATGTAGAAAGGTACTTTCAATTTCTCTGCACAAAGAGTAGAGATTTAAGTAGGGTGAAATCACCTTTAAGGAGGATTTCTCCCTGATGACAGATTCATATATTTGTAATATTATGCAAGGAATAAAGTACCTTCCTGAAGAGAACAGTTTTCCCTAAATTTTTTTTCTGATAATGGAAATAGGCACTTGCCACCAGGCATTCGTCTTGTCACCATTAGCAACCGCATATTATTGACCTTGGCAGGATATGGTCACAAATTTATTCTAGCAATGCAATGTTTTTCTTAGAAAAAAAGTCCCTTCCATGATATGCAGTCTCAAAAGAGATTAAGGTAGTTAAATTGACATAGTAGTGTTTTGAAGTACTTAATATCATATGTATAGATGAGTTAGTCTAACATCTCCACAAATAGGAATAAACAAAATATTAATTGTTAGATGTGTTTTTAAACACACGGCAGATGATAAGTAAAATAAAATTGAAAACATTGTGTAGTCAATTAGATTTTTTGGTAAAAGTCATTTTATGGTGCTCTTCCCCCGCTTCACTCCCCTACAAAAACTATAGTTACCATCTATCTATCTTGTTAGGAAACTTTATACAATGGTGCCTGAAGGAGATCACAGACTAACTTCAGGAACTCCAATAAAAATAGATGAAGGAACATATTTAAAACTCCATTTCATCAAATGTCTTTCAGATGGATTGCTGCAAATTTTTGGTGGTACTAGTACATTTATTTTTCTGATTTGTAACTATCATCAGAAGCTTGGTGCTGCAGTTCTTATATCTGTATCTTCAACCAAAGAATTCTGGTAGCTCCAATATTACCTAATTACTATTATCCAATAATTTATTTGTTCAAGTCAGGAAAATATTTTTTCAAATTCTGAAGAAGCGCAATGAAATGTACAAAGTGTAGGAATTATACTGGCATCAATAATAGAAGAAGGATTTGTTCTGATGGAATTATGACAAACAACAGGTTATTATGCTAGTATGTATTAAAAGCAATAGAAAAGTATCTTCTAAGTTTTATACCCAAGCATTTTCTGGACATGGCTAATCAATGTGCAAATATCACAGACAATACAAATTTCAGGGTTTTTTTCACTTCTGATGGTGCAAAAAGGGCAGGCATGGCAGACCAACACTCTCTTTCCTATAATAACACACATAATTTACAATTCAAAATACCTAGGAAGATATTTTTTATGTTTTTTGTTTTAATTTGATAGCTTTTTACATCATCTTCATACTTCTGTACATACGAAAGGAAAAATTCGGCAAGAAAATGGCAAGTTGAACAAAACAAAATCTTTAAACAAATTAAAATATTATTCATTTTCAGAGCCATATTTTAGCTTTTCAAGCTCCTTGGAAACAGATTTAAACAAAAAAAGTAGGCAAAGAAATGATTATATGACAAACATTTCCCCTAACATATGTACAGAAATAGAAGATGAAATGCCCTTAAATTTTCAGATTTATATATGAACCCAAAGTTCATCATACTTTAAGGTCTTTGACAGAGTTTTTCAGAGGTGGCGCAATCCATATTTCACCATCACAATTTTATATTTTTGCTTTCATCCGAGCCTAAGCTCTGTCCAGACAGTTTCAGCCTTTACTTATGTTTACCATACACAGGTTCTGCTTGATTGTTGAAGGGGTGAGTGTTAGAAAGTGTTTCTGTAGGCTGCTAATCATGGACACAACTGAAGATACCTGCAAAAATGGCTGTTAGCTAGTGGTAGGAAACAATGCATCTTGAAGTGATGGGAGATTACTTTACAAATCCAGGCAAGAGTTGTATATCAAAAGATGCATGTACTCCCAAAAGAAAATCCAACAGTGACTTAACAGATTTTGTTTTAATGACATTATTTTTCTTTTCCTGAAAACATTGCATTGTTACAATTCTTTCATAAAATGCTTAATTTCAATGGTATTAATAGGAAATTAATTTATCAAGATTTTTTTATTGCTAAAGAATCTCCGAATGTTTCAGCTTTTTTGGTTATGTCTCACTTCCAGAAACTTATTTAAAAGTTGCTTATCTGACCATCTACTTCAAACTTACTCTTTGGGAAACAATCATCAAAAGGCAGTTGCTATGGCACTAATAATAATGGCAGTGCTGTTCTAAGACTGGGGGGTTTTTTTGTACCACTCAGTCTCGTTATTTTCAGTCTTCAAGTATGTCCTTAAGTAATACTGGCATTTTATTAGAATGTTAGATTTCATTTTGAAAGTATCCTGTATGTTTTGCTACAGGTGCTGATAGTGAAAAGAGGAAGTAATTTGCAGGAGGAAATAGGCACTCTTTGAAACTGACTTATGTAAATATTTACTTGTGATAAAATTCGTACATGAAAAGATGCAGTGATGTTTATAAACACACTAAAATCTTGCTGTCGTGATAGCCTTAATTACACTTCAACATATCTGATAACAGTACCCTTGCCTACTATAAACCTGTGATATTCTTTATTTTTTTACTTTATATCTTTTATTTTAATGTAAGTAATGCTTTACATTATTCTGACACAAAAAAAACCCCAAACAACACTTCTGTGCATGTGCTCTTAAGAAGGGAACATTCAAGACTTAAACAGCTACTGGGGAACAACTATTGGATGTGCCAGAGCTCTGTGACACAGAAGTCTATGTTCCATGTCCAACAAGTACAGTTTTTGTTTGTTGATATATTTGTTTGTTTTCCACAGGAGAGAAGGGAGGGGAAAGATGCCAAAGAAAACAAAACAAGGGAAACAATTGGAGAGTTACTCACGTTAATTGAAACTTCACAATATTTGTACAGAAGAAAAATGTCAGATACTCAACAGCTATAAATTAACATTGTTTTGTGACATAAATAAATTACACTAATTACAGTATGTACAGAAAGTTTTATCTTCCATTTTTATAGTGAAAAAGATATTCATTTGGGGGTGGGAGAATACTGTAAAAGATACGTCTTTCATTAGGCAAAGTACCTCAGCAAAACTTCTATGGAGGCAGTAAATTTCCCTGGGAACCCAAAAGAATCCTGTAAGTTGCAGTAGTTCCATTCTCTGACGTCCCTGCAGAGGTTAATCATCATGAACAATTTCACAAATCACTGCCAAATGAGAGAGACATGCCTTAACGTAGCTACATGCAGTGCTGGAAGCAAACAAAAATCAAAAGACTGTCACTCTTACCAGACGTACTGAAGAAGATACAGCACTTCAGAGTACTTTTTCCATAGTAACAGAACTTACTTTTCCTTCATTATTGTACATTTGACCTTAGATAAGTACATAAATACTGGAAGTCTGATTTTAAGAAGAATGATTATTTATTCTTGGTAATGATCCGCAGAATCACACTTACACCCACAGACTTCAGTGTGGTACCTTATAATTTATTATCTGGCAATTAAGTGAAGAAATGGGCTTTCAGCGTGGACTCCACAATCTGTAAGATTGTTAGTCACACTGACTTCAGTGGGAATTTTGTTTTGCAGAATAAGACCCTGAATCTAGGGGGGTAGATGCAGCAGGTATCTTCTGTAAGGCCCATGGGTGCCCTGAGGAGCTGAGGATCCTCAGAGCTCTTCAGGATCAGCCCAGCACCTCCCAGGACTGTGTTCTGATGGGCAAAGTTTCCTCAGGACTGGTACTAAGAGGCCTGGCTATTTAAAAGCATGGAACTGCTGAGCAGTGAAGTAGTATGGCATCAGGAAATCTAATGAGCATCAACCTGAGATAAGCTGTTCATTTGTTTAACAAAATATAGGAAGACAAGCAGATTGTATTACAGAAGGGAAAAATACCAAATAGACTATTCCTGTGATTATTTAGTGGTCTATTTTATCCCTATGACAGCCTTCAAAAATTAACTGATGCCTCCAAGCATTCAAGTAATGGTGCTCTCAAAGCTGAGCTAGCTGCATAACTCACTGAAATCCACAGGGGATCCTTAACACAAACAGAACCCTGGAAAATGTTGTGGTCAGCATCAGTACACCCAAAACTGCAGTAAAAAAATGGACAGAATTTATGGTAGAGAGTGTTTCAACTTACAGTTAGCTATTAGATGGGATTGTTCACATTGCCTTCTTCAGCGCAGCATAATAAAAGTCGGCATTTTATTTACATCTGTATGAGAGGAATATCATTTGGGGAGCAGTTTGTTAAACAGCTGTAAATAGCATTTTTATGACCCTCTTTGCATTGCTCTGTATCACTTTGTTTTGCCAGAAAAGACTGAGCCCATGCAGCTCTGCTGCCTGCTGCCCCCGCGGCTGCAGAATCAGTCCTATGGTTTCTGGGGGCAGGTGGAGGAGCAGGGCTCTCCATGCCTCTGCCGCATTTCTCTTCATGTTGACATCTCGGTTCCTAAGACAGCTAGAGAGGAAAACAGCTGCAGAATACTTTCCTCCATATTATTCCTTCTTTTTTTCAGTGCTCAGGATGCCCAGTAGCTAAGCATATGTGAACTCTTGAGGCTAAAATATGTCTTATGCCTTGATTTTCTATTTCTCCCCACCTTTTTAGATGAGTTTTATGGCTTAATTCCACATATGCACTATTTGCCTTTCTTCTTACCATTCTTCATTCTACTTCCAATTACACATCCTTTCAGTCTCTTTGTTACATATCTGTTTTCTCTGATGTTCCCATTGCTATACCCACTCCCTGAGTGGGCTGCTTTTCAGTATAGTGTGCAATTTATCACACACATGCACGCATGTGCAGACACTCATACAAATTGCCACTTCCCTCCTCCCTCCCAAAAAAAAGAAAGAAAAGGTGGAGCGAAATCCATCCCTTCGGCAGTGGGACTTCACCAAACAAAATATCAATATCCAAAGCCTGATCCAACCTTTGGATGGTCTGTCCACATTAACCTTACAGATGTGCAAATGAACTTGGGAGTAATTTGATATAAAAATAATCCTCTACATTTTGTTTAGGGCACTAAATATGTGTATATATCTATATTCTTAGATACATAGTCATTCCGATGTTCTTTGGCTTCAAATGAGAATGATAACAATGATGGCACACCTGAAATGTGTTTCCCCTCCCAAAGTGGAAAAACTCACACCCTCAGAGATTCCTCTCTCAACAATGTACCAGCTTTGCCAGAACATCTTTTTTTTTCTCTGGTATATTGCTTTGCAGCAGTCTCCAGTTTTCGTATTGGTCTCCTGAGCTGTACAGTAATGAAAATCTATAACAGTTTATAACAACCAGTATAAATTTTATTTATTACTAAGTACTGTATTATAAGACTGACTAGAGGTCATAGCTGATGTCATATTCCCTTGTGCCACGGACTGTACAAATCCCTAATGAAAAGTATTCATTGACCCTGAGATTTTAAATAAACAAGATACAGTGTGAAAGGAGAAAAGATGTGTCAGCCTTATTTACATGCAAAGAACTGAGAAATTAAGAGGCTTACCAAGATAGAAAGCTCATCCATACAGAAGTCTGGATTTGAAGCAAGTTTCAGAGAAATTACTTTTCTTGTTGTGGACATGTCAAATATGTTTGAATATTTTGGTTTTGAAAAGAGCAAAATAAATAAAAATTGAATGACAGAATATGAGAAGAAATGTGAATATATTCAAGTAGCAGAAAACAAACCCAAAATATACAAGTTTCTGAGTAAACACAGGCTTAATTTGTCAGCTGCTGTACTCAAAATATACCAGGGAAATACAACCCTCTGAGCCTCTGAGAGACAAGATTCTGAAAACCTACAATGCTTTTTGGAGCGGGACAAATCTCAGATATTTCTGAATTTGGTAAAGGACATGCTGTATTTTCAGTTTTGCTGTAATTCAACTTGGATAGAGAGGATTGACTAATCAACCTTAGCCTAACTGAAAGGGTTAGTTAAGATATATCTGTTAAAATATAACTGCATCACATATGTTGCACGTCATATCATGTATGTCAAATGCATAACCATATCTACTACAAATATGCATATTATGAGGTCAGATATGAAATGAGGAATCAGTACCAGAATTGTACTAGAAGATAAAACATCAACTTTTTGCAGAAATCAATGGGTATAAAAATACCAAGCAGAAATAGCAGTATAAACAAGAGCAGATGCCATGTTTTTCCTTGAATGGCAGTGGGGAGCCTCCACTCTCTCTCATTATTTTTCACGCTGACAGAGAGGACTGACTCCAGCTGGATCAGATGTCATCCAGAATTACCAACCAGAAACTGTAACCGATACACAGCTGCACAGACTTCACCAAAGACAAGCAAGCCAATGAGGGTACGGAGGTAATATCAGGGAAAGCCGCTGCTCTAGGAGTGTCTCACCTGGGTGTACACAACTGTAGCTGCTGGAGGGGGTAGCTTTCTGCCTGCACAACTGTACCCTGTAATATCTGCACTGCTAAGGTGCAGATGACAAAAACTTGCAACTGAGAGACCCTGTCACCAATCACATGTAAACATTTGTGGGATGGTTTTCATGTTTATGACAGCAATTCCACTCAATCTATGCCTCATCTGCGAGGCAGCCTTGCTTTGTCTTGCACCCCTTCTAGAGGATTGGGAAAAGGCTTGCTGGAGTAAGCTGTGGCCCTTATATGTGGAGTTTCTGCCCATGTAATGGAGTGGTGGGAGATGACATCAATACCCATGTCTCCTCCCGCACTGAAAAAATCGACTATCCAGACCAGGGATTTGAGAAACACTCCCAAATCCCACAGGATATCCATAGCTTAATGTGCTTTATAGAGACATAATTCACTCAGTGGAAACTGCTCTGACAAAGGGAAATAATTGTTTTTGAAAATGTAATTTTAAAACGCTCAGGGAATAACAGCTATGCCTGAGCACCGACATGGAACCAGCAGTGTTCCCAGGACACTCTTCCTCAGCTCCACAGGGTCAGGAATGGAGACAAAGTGAATGACATGCTTAAGCACATGCGAGGTATGGATTAGTAATGATCTGTGGGATTTGTTTTTCCAGACATACGTTGTTCCATAGAATTGTTCCATAAAGTTTTCACCGAGCACAGGAAGCTCTAGCATCAAGACATTCCCTATTTCACTCCCCACCAGCTGTGGAGCTCTGACAAGGATTCCGGTTACAATCCAGGCCCTGCCATCACTTACACTCGTAGAGAACTATTAAGTTTAATGGGACTGTACAAGTGTAACTGAGGTCAGAATTTGGCCATATTTATTTTCCAGATATGTCCACAGTTACAGCCCGTAACTGTGGGAAAATCAGGTTTAAAACAGGAACTAAAGCTTTTGCTTTCCTATAAAAATGCTAATTTGGCTATATGGCTTGGATGTCGTTCTTTAGCTTCCTTATTTTTACTCTTAATCATAAAAATTAATAAACGACAGTTCTGAGAGACAGAAGCTGGAGTTTATTAAGCTTTTCTGTAAGGGTGAGAAGTTGGCCAACCTAAGTCTTCCCTCTTATACTACAAAAAGTTAGTGCCCAGCCTTGTTGAGAGTCTTGTAAATGCGACCACTCTCTAGCCAAACTCAAGGTGAAAGACAATGGCTGTATTTCCTTACTCAGGATCTTGCCCAATTAAAAAAAAAAAAAAAAAAGATTCAGGCCTTAAGAACACGTTCAGTTTAGGATTAACTCTTTGATGTGTGTCTGTGGTTTGCTATCCATATTGTCACACCTATAAATCAATGTAACATCCTCTATGCAGTCTGATTTCTTCATTCAGGAGACGAACCAGCTTTGTTTACTTTGTTCTGTGGTACATTTGTTAAAGCATTTGGAATTTTCTTTTACAACCACAGTAAAAAAACCCCAAAACTCTTACATGTTTTCTTTAACATTTCTTTTCTGGGACTGGGCATATTTCAGCAGTTTTGTGCATTTACTAACTGTATCTTTCACCATTTCTGTCATACACAGAAAATCAATGACAGGACAACTTTCTTCATAACTGTGCAGCTTATGTAAGTCTGAATGGAAAAGAAAATTTAATGCAAATTTTCCCAAATTATTAAAAAAACCTAGTTTTGCAAACTAACCTCAGTCACTCAGAAACATAAAAATAGTCGATCTTAGGTTCTAGTGGATGGTATTCTCAAAGCCAAATGAAACAACTCATAGAAATATGGTGATAAAATATTTTGCCACTGAATAATACTCACCCATCAGTGGTCAAAAAAAAATCTGGAAATTAGTTAGTTTTGACAAAATGCCAATACAAAGGCAGAGTTCTGTGGTAACGCTGTGAGTGATGGCACTGCCCACAGACAACTTCCGCAATTTATTTTTTTTTGTCTTGAATTTATATATTAATATGTTTCCAACACCTGAGCCTTTAAAAATTTTTCCAGTTGAAGAACAAAATGATAATCAGGCTGCCTCATATTTAAGGCTCCTATGGAAGCTAGCCATGGAAGCAATTGTAACCAAAATGGAGGGACAATGTCAACTCACTGATAAAAGAGGAAAACCACCAAGCTTCAGGGAATGAAGAAAAAAAAGGAATGAAATAATATGGAGACAGTGAATGCTTTATCTTAACTGATGGGACAGTGAAAAGGTTGATAGCTGAACAAAAGTGGACCAATACATAATTACATGGATTTGACTCTTCCTTCTTATTGTTTTAATATTACTTTCCACAGACTCTTTTCTGCCAAGATTTTTAAGCAGACAGACTTTGAGGTTATAAGAAGCCTGAAGCGATGAATATTAAAAGTCATGAGCCATATTTTCACTGGTCTGATTTTTCACTTGTACTGCAGTTGCAATATGTTTTATGATCTAGTATCAGGATGATATTGCAAATACTGACAACAACTTATTTACCCAAGCAAGTTAATTTGCTGAATATTTGGGTTTTTCTTCTTTTATTTACATGATGATTTTAAAATTAGTTTGAGGGTACACCCTCTTTTTTAGCTGCCACCTTCTTTGTGAGATAGACCACCTGTGACACTCTCCTCCTGAATCCTTTTCTGGCCTTGAAGAGTAAGTACTGCTGGACTGGGGCAAAAGGCTTGGCAGCACAACCTACTAATGTCAGTGGCTTAACACTCAGCTTTATGTGGGAACCTTGTAATTTGTACTTCTGAACCTAGGGAAAAAAAAAGCATGCTTCAGAAAGCTAACTCCAAAGGAATAAGCAGGAAAAAAAAACCCCAAATATCGAAAAGCATTTGAAATTTTATCCAATCTTAATTATGGCAACGTGACTCAGTAATACATTAATTTTAAGTCCAACGAGAATGCATATATGCACCCTTTCTTAATTACTAGGTTCTAATAAAATTTTTCCCTAATTTTTGCTTATTTTTGGCTGCCTAAATGAAAAGCTCTGCTGTAGAAGCAGCTGGGATGTCCTTTGACCTCTGAGGATATCAAAATGAAAGCTGTATCTCTGAAAGGTTAACTAGTCTGTGAAAGTACAGGACTCTCATTTTTTTGGAATACACTTTACATAGCCTGATATTAAACCTCTTTTGGGTCCATTAATCAATCATAACTCATTGCTAATCAAGGGTTAGGCATATCAACAGCCGTTCTGACAGCTGATATGCTAAAGGTAATTAAGTTGTTCTAATTATTTTTTTAACATTGAAGTCATTCTCATACAGCATACCTAGAATGCCTTTTCAAAAGGGCTTCTGTTACTAAGGAGCTTGCTTTTTGTTAAGGCTACAGGGAAAAATTAGAGCCTACTTTGAGTTTAATAAAATTTTATTTCAGTTACTTTTTTCTTCAGTTTTTATATATTCTGTTTTGCAGCTCCTCTATAACTGGAGGATTATTCTGAGGAAAGTTGATTATAAAGGTGAGGAATACAGTGCTACAATTTTTTTTTTTTATGTCTTCAATAGAAAATTATCTAATAGTAGAACATTCTACCTATAGGAAGGTGAGTAGGGAGGCATCTAAAAGTTAAGGGCTGGTATTCTACTTGCTAAATGAGAATACTTAGAGTAGATTGTCGGGGGTTAGTAATTATATAAGAGGCTGGGTTCAAATTACGAAAACTTTGTCTAAATTCTGTACTTTCCACGAGCTTGGGGAATTTAGCTGATCTTATTATGTAACATAAGAGGCCAAACATGACAATTATTTTCTATACCTCAGAACTCTTGAAGTTGTTCTGATTCAGAGTTTTGTCTAGGGTTATATCTTATTAGTGAAGGACTAAAATCAGAAATTGTAATGTACTTAAAGATTGGTTGTAGAGTAAAAATCTGTAACAGATGGAACAGATGAAATGACAGTCTCTCCTATTTCCTGTCCCTTACAATATTTCAAGAGGAGAGAAGAGGCAAGGCTTCATGTTTTTTAAATGTAACCATGACATTTTATAGTCTCTATTTTTTACGAACTGTTAGGTAGAGATAATAATAAACTTGTTTTAAACATATTCTGAAATAATTTTTTCATCCAAAGCTCAACATTTTCAATAGAAGCACCTGTGTGAACTTTCTTACTGAGTTTAGTTTACTTTTTCAAGGTTTTTGAGGAGTTAGAGGGGAAAAGGACTTTGGTTAGTTTAATAGATCTAAAGCTACGCACAACAGACACAAAAAGACAAAAACAAGATTAAAAGAAAAGAAAAATATAATTGCTGGATGCTCTGGGACAACAATTAATTCGCTTCTTATATTCATCATCAGAGTGGCAGACGGCCAGTTTCTGACTGTCTACAGTTCTACGTAATGGCTTATGAACATGTATGTAAATATTTTTGTAAGTACTCGCTTTTGAAATGTTCAAGTATTCATCTTCTCTTTAGAAAAAGTAAAATAACATACCAACACAATAGCAAATTCTACACTCACTCCATCTGAAAACACTAAGCCTAGAGCATGTCTAAGGAATTATTAATGTATTTGCAGCACATTCTCATGTTTAGCTTCATCCCTCTTCTGAATACAGTGTCATAAGTCGTAAGTAAGAGAAATGGCTTGAGCCACAACAACTTGCCAGGCAAAGAATTTGAAACAGTCAACGATTCATCATCTGCCTCTTCAATTCCTTCTCTTAAATGCTTTTAATGTGCCTTCAAATTCTTTAAATTGGTGCTGGCTATAGGCCTTTCTCCCTGGTCCTTTCTCAGATAGGTTTCTGCTAGGGTTGATTTTCATGTCTCCTTATCTGTTGTATCTTGATTGCCTCGTCCTCAGTTAAGACAATTTCAGCCATTTCACCAGGGTTGTTTTTGCAGGAAGAATAAGAAATCTTATCTTCTCATCTGGAGAAAGTATTTTTCTTTTAGGAGTTATGGCATACTTACTTTTTCAAATTATAAAACTTTTAAATCAACTATTTGGTCACTGAACCTGCCTGTCCTGTTCATTTCCATTTTTGTTTAAGGCTTCTTCAGATCAAGTGGAAACAAACTATTTCACAGTGTGCAAGTCTGCATATGGCCCCAGTTCTGCGCTACTTAAACACATACCTAACATAGAGACTCAAGCACCTTGCCCTAAGCTACTTTCATTACTAAGCTCAGACACAGATCTAAGCCCCTTGCTGAATCAAGATTTAACTGCAACACATGGAAGACAAATAATGCCAGAAATCATCAGACCCCCATTGATGCCCACAAGCCAGCTGAGGGCTTAGCCCAATAGCCTCTGCTGATAACCTTGATTTGTGTAATTAAGAACAATCCAGGATTGTTCCTTTGGGTCTCCATTTTGTGATTAGTGTTATGCATGCAAATCCCGTTCAGAGCAGTTCATCTCCCTTTACTCTTGCAATCCAAGAGTTAGCTTCATTTAACGTCATTTTGTAGGTTGCTTCTACAGTCAATAAAATGTAATGAGTGTCTTAGAGAGAAAGCCTGGACGACTAGTCCTGGATGACTAGTGGATTCAGTTTTACCAAAGTTAGGTAACAGGAGTTTACCCCTTGCATTAATTACCTCTCCATCCTAAAAATATTAATTTCTGAGTCCTACTCTAGAATCATATTTTTAAACATTGGATCATAATATAGAGCAAATGTTCTGAAAGCTTAAAAAAGTGTGCTACATTTAATCAACTTATTTCTGTAATTCTATAATCAAATGTATGCTCTGAATGATTTATTTTAAAATATGAAATCTGCAAAAAAAAGACAAAGAAACAGAACAATTTGTACGTGTCAAAATTTGTAGCATGTAGACGGCAAAAATGAACTTACATTAGATACTGATGCATATAGAGAAGGATTTTAAATGTATCAGAAACTCTGAGTAAAAACTTCCAAGTTTCACAAGAAATGTACTCCTGTCCCTGCTGGCTTGTCCATTAAATACAACACCTCTCCTTCTGGACAAGCTGTTGGCGCAGGGCATGTGGAAAAGGAACCAAGGGGAGTGGCAGCTGCTTCTTCCGCTGGAGATATCTTTTGCCTTGGAGACCAAATATTGTGAAATTCTTACCGGTCAAGTTTATATCAAAAAAGATAGTGTAGTAGAATTGCCAAACCAGACCAGGTCAGTGATGTGTCTGGCCCAGTAGCCTGTCTCCAGGTCTGACCAATGCCAGATGTTTCACAAGAAAGTGTTAAAGTCTGTATGATGGACAACTATACCTAATATTTTTTACAAATCTGGCTAAAGTCAAGGCCGTAATTAGATATTATTGGCATGAACTCAAGAAACCAAGCAGATATTTCTCATATGAAGTACCTTAATGTACTGGATTTTTACTGTTTGCTTTGGTATTAAAACAAAAACAAAAACAAACATTCTCTTATATCCTTATTTGTCAAACACTAGCTGCAAAAAAAAAAAAAAAAAAATTACTTGTGTATGGAGAGGGCTGATGGAAGAGTTTCCATGCTCTGAAATTATGAGAGTTTTTAGAAATGCTTGAATCTGTCAGTTCAGCACATAGTCAGGTGAGACAGCGTCAATACTGTGTTAATGAAATCTTTGGCTATTCCCTGAACCTTGTTGGTGACAATAGCATTCCATACCTGGTGAAATGGGTAAACATTTAAAGACTTTTTTTTTCAAGCTAAATTAGAGTACACTTCCCAAAGATATGGAAGTACTTTTGTTGTAGATCTGGCTTACAGTGAAATGTTTATTACTGGTGGCAGAGTATGCAGAACTTGAGAGAAGTGTCTTTTTATTATTTTAAATTTGAATAATTTTTTTTTTCTCTCTTTTATGTCTTTTACTCATTACTTGCCTAAAAAGAACAATTCTACACTTGTTATTTAGATAAACTCAGCTTTTAAAACAAGGATTTGACACAGTTTGGGGTATTGTAATTGGAAACATACCCAGTGAGAGGTTAAGGGGAGACAGAGGGAGAGGATGCAAGATTCCCTGCTTCCATTCCTGTTACCAAAGGAGGTAACGGGGGTCTCCACATCTTGCTTCTATTGGGACTCCTCTTTAAGAATTTTGGCAGATGGTTCTTTATAAACTCCTGAAGGAAGACGTCCTCCCAGCTGCCCTCTGAAGGGTCAGTCTAGGTCTGGGTGGTCCTGTGTAGGGCAGGAGAGGTCTATGCAGCAGCAACACCAAGTACAACCCCAGGTCTGGGAGTCTGGGCCCCTCAGAGCCCTGCTTCACCTCTTCACTGCCATCCAGTCATCTTGATTTTCTCTTTTTTTTTTTTTTGTTTTTGGTTTTTGGGGGTTTTTTTTTT
>JAAGAY010005720.1:0-22136 GCA_011801015.1 Ardeotis arabs
ACCCCCAGGTCCGTTTCCTCCACACAGTCCTCCAGCCACTCCGCCCCAAGCCTATAGCGCTGCCTGGGGTTGTTGTGGCCGAAGTGCAGGACTCGGCATTTGGTCTTGTTGAACCTCATCCCATTGGCTTCAGCCCAGCTCTCCAGCCTGTCCAGATCCCTCTGTAGGGTCTCGCTACCCCCAGGCAGATCCACACTCCCAGCCAATTTGGTGTCATCTGCGAACTTACTGAGGGTGCACTCAATGCCCTCATCCAGATCATCAATAAAGATATTGAAGAGGATTTGCACCTCTTCAGGAATTTCTGGGAAAAATAAATTTCATGAAGGAAGATACAAAGTTACTAAGTGGAGAAGAGACAAAGCCTTAAAGAAAATCTGGTAATGTAACCATCCAGGAATAAAACTGCAAAGTTTGCACAAGCATCATACCCCCCGTTTGAGTTATAAGTCATGGTTTCTTGTCCACAGCACCAAGTTAAGAAGCCTGCTCCATCAGATACTTGTATCCAAACCTTTTCTAGATAGTATAATGGGTTGCATGTGGGAGACAGATTTTCTTAACTCTGGGTTATAGACTGAATTCAACCCAGGTCAACTAGCTAACAACATCTGAAAACACACAGAGACTGTGAGGTAACATATGGCATATGAAGCAGAAGATGCCAGTAATTTAACAGCAGGGCTGCAGTCAGCTGAAAGATGATATACGAACACTTTTGAAGGGAGAAGTAGTAACTTTTCTTAAGCAAGCTATTTGAGTTGAATAAAGTGGGTAAGTTTGAGGGCTTGCTATTCCTTCAGTTGATCTGACCAAGCAGTAACAAACTCCAAGCCGAAACAGGTCAGAGGAAAAGAGAATGATTCAGTCTGAAAGAGACACTGATGTAAGGTTTATTAAATCATCCTCATTTCCCATCCTCTCCTAAACCTCCTCTGATCAACAAAAAATGTATCTCACCCTCTGCTCTTGGGAGCCACCATGTCTCTCTGCCCTGGCTGACAGCCAGCTTCTCCTCTCCTCTCAGGGCCTTCTCCTGTTTTATCCATTCCTCCACCTTTGCTCCTGCCCAGCTGACTTACATACAAGTGCTTCCTGGTTGAAAGAAGGGTGAGAGAAAATTGCACTGGCCATTCTGTGGCTTTTTTTTTTCACAAAGCCTGTAGAGATTTAATCTCTGAGGCCTTTTCCCTCCAGCTAAGTGGGGTGGAAAATGGTCAATGAGCTGGGAAGTTACTGAGAAAGAGGAGAGAGACAGACACACTCAGAGCAGGCCCTAAGATCCTAGGACAAGACTAAATTCCTTAGGAAACTTTGCTGAAAATAGGCACTGCTTCATGTTTTGTCTTATCAAGCGCTTCATATTCATCTCGTCTAGCATTCATGGTAATTACTGTAGCACAGCTGAAGCTGCCGCATCCACTATCTGCCTGAAGAACTGGAATTTGCCTCCCCCTTTTTCACGCTGCTCTCATATGTGTAATAAAGAATAACAAGCAGTGCTACATGAGCCTCTGACTGAGCATGTCAAGACTTCATGGCTCTATCTCGGACTTTTCTTAAATGACATTTGCCAAGGTTACACTGAACGGACTTAACTGTGCAAACCTCTGCGTGGGCACTGCACCTCCTACCACGTGCTCTTGTTTGGGCTAGATATAAGGTGAAACTAGGATATACTCTTACAATTCTGCACGGAGTAATTTTAAGTACTGCCTTCCAGCTGTTTGTTACTGCCCTGCAGTGTAAGGACTACATCCCTAAACTGAAGCAGGCGCTGAACTGAAACAAGTGCCTCCGTGCAGAGGGGTACTCCACTAGCTGAACCACCGTGTTTTGAAGATGTTGTTACTTATGTTGCTATAAGATTGTAGGTGGACAAGACTTGAGATGCATGCATTGGCAAAATCTGAACTATTAATGTTTAGAAGCTGCCCTCCTATGCCAGGCCCAGCTAATAGTATTTAAATGTATTCTTGCTAGGCAGTGAGTGACAGCTTTGCAAGCTGAACAGTCCTTTAGCGTTTTTCTCAGAGGCTGTGGGTAGCATTGCGTTATTCTGTACTAATTTTCACATAAACTACATCGTCTTTAATTTGTCGCATCTTTTTTTGCCCTGTGGGTACTGGGAGATCCCCATGTTGTGCTTTATTGCCAATCAACACCTTGACGGCTTGTGCTCCCACCCTGGTTCCTAAGGGGCTGCCCCAGCTGGGACCTCTGCAAAGCCTGTCCCATTGCTTCTCTATGCCAAGGAGCTACATATCCCCTCAGAGAGGAGCAGTCCCTTCTCTTCCACCTCACTGTCTCAGGGAAACTGCAAGTGAACAGCTCCATGAACCTCCAGAAGGAGCTCTCACAAGCTCAGTCTGCAAAACAGAAGGAAAGAGTCACATCTGAAGTCCAGCTGCCCACTACACAGGTTGTTTGGTGGGATTTGCAAGAAAGTAGCTCTTGTCCCAAGGAAAATGACATAGGAGCATCCTCTTTGTCCTTGATCCCTGCTACAGTTGGAGACTTGAGGTATGTCTGTAAAGCTTTTGCTGAGCTAGAGAGGCTGGGTGCAGGCTGACAGTGTGCTATGGGATAGACTTCCATTTATTACGGTATAGAAGGATATGGACATGTGGAGGGTCCCAGATACATTTTGAGGAGGTAACTCTCACCATATTCTGAGCATTGCTGGAACAGTTGAAGCCCTAAATTCAGATGTTACCTGAGAGTAAAAAGCTCTCTATTTCTTCTTTCCTGACAGGAACCAAATATATGGCAGAGCTGGCTGGCTGGAGGTATAGTGAGATGGTTCTCATGGAAACCAGGTGAAAAAATAGCATAGAAAATAGCTGAAGGGGACACTGGAGGAAACTGAATAATAGTGACAAGTAGATGCTAATAACCAATCAAAATTTAATTGAGATAAACAGCTGTTTTTCCACCACAGTTACTAGGAACGAGTCAGGAAAATATGAAGAGCAGGCAGGATGCACAACAGCTTTTCCAACAGAGGTGAAGTGAGACAGTGTTAGTGTGCCAGGTGCAGACAGAAAAACCAAAGGAGAATGAATAATCAGGCAAGCTGGGAAGACCACAGTAGGCTAGGTGAACTGGCACAACAAAGAGGTCTGTGTACAAAGAGTCCACTGCAGAGAATATGGGGGACCAAAACCAAAAAGACAGAGTAGCTGGAGAGAACAACACACAAATAACACACCTCACGGACATAAAGTGAGCTGGGCAGTGCAGGAAGGATTGATACAGCAACAAGCAAAACAACTTAGGCCACTAAAGTCTTTGGAGCCTCAGAAGACACCTGAAATCTGCCTAGGATAGTGCTTCCATTAAAGATTAGTTAGGGTAAGGAGCCCCTCACCTACTCCGTTTACATGCCCTCAGCACTTACCAGAAGTGAGAAATGATGAGCACTCAGTGAAGGAGGTGTGAGAATGAACTCCAGCGCCTCTTGCAATGGGAGGTTATGGGAGAAGGTGGAAGCCAAGCGTACCAGCCTGGAGAAATGGGGTGGAGGAGCAGGAAGGAGAGAAGCATACTGTAGGTCAGTAATTCTTGAATAAGCCCACCTACACGTAAGCAAACCAGACCCCAGGCATGGCCTTAGGTGTGAAGAGGTGGGCTGGCAGAGCATTTGGTAGGGTGAGAACAGAAGATGGGCCTACTTCTGCTACAGGGTGCTTTCCAGCCCTTCACAGTCACTAAAGGTTTACTTCTGATCTCCTCAAGAGCAGATCTCTGAGGCAGACCACTCAGACTCTGTTTCTCCAAGAGAAGAGGTCTCTTGGTGGGGTTAAGCCACAGAGGACTGGAAGTGCCTTTGTTGGTGTAGCTCTGTTCTCCAGCAGAAGAATTAATACCAGTAAGGCCTTTTTGTGAAGATCTAACCACCTCTGAGCTAGAGCTTTTGCTGCCACAGCAATGTCATTTCAAGAAATCACCTCCTCAACCCACTTGGTGATACTAGCCAGTGTCTAGGGTCAACTGGGGCTTGTCCAATATATTTACCATGATTCTGGTTTCCTTCAGAGGGAGCAAAATGACATCTCCCTGGAGGTCTGTAGCAGCAGCGGCACTCTGTGGGTCTGTCCAGGCTTGTAGGCAGAGAAAAAGAAAGTTGTGACTGTGGGACTCTGCACAAGTACACTGTATAGATGGGAAGAGCAGTTATCACACATCCCTCTTCCTGTTCATTTACACCCAGGCAGAGCTGACCATAATCTGTCCCCAAGCTATAAAATATTACTAAGGCAAAACTGAATGGCATTTCTTGGCCAAAGTAATTAGATTTCAGCAGCCTCAGCCCACGGGACAGTAATGTCTACTCTGCAGAATATTAAGTCCAATAACTGGAATCAACAAACAACACTGGAAAAAGTCTTACTTGAAATAATATATATTAATACAGTAGCATAATAAATAATAAATACTGTTAATACTGCTGTAAATAATGTATCGTGCTAGATTTCTGTCATAAATAATGTATAAATATGTAATCATCCTTTGAACTAATACAAAATTAGCAATTATGAAGAGAGCTTAACGTATTAACGTGCTTCAGGAGAAGAAGCCTACAAGTTATTTAGAGTCTGAATCACTGCAGCACTGTAATAGCTTAGCCAGGAGTAACACCAGCAGCACCACATGAGGATGCAAAGGAGCAGAGGCCTGTTGCCTCATAAAGCAAATAATAATGCATTTCTCAATTTTATGTCAGGGCTAAAGGTCAGTTGATCTTCTGGGTGTGCCATGTTTTTTTTTGTTTAAAAAAGTTAATTTATTGCTGACTCAAGGCCTTGAGCAAGTTGTTTTCCAACAACTAAGATGTAATAAAGCAACCCAGGCAGCCAGCAGATTTAAGAGAATATAAAGACCATTCCTGTGGTAAAGCAACACTGAAATACTCCAGAGTCCAGCAGGGAGTCATGTTTTGGCTCGGTTCCCAGAGTCCTCATAACACTTTTTATCTCCAAGCACCTTACAAACTTGGGCCAATTAATATGCATACAATCCTTTGGGGTCAGCCTGCTTCATTGGCTCTGGTTTCCAGAGGGAGGAACTGGCATATAGATTTCGGGGGACAGATTGCTAAAGATTTCCACTCTGCTTTAGAGTGTGTTAGCATGAACTAGTTAGTGATGCCATCATATCCATGGCCAGACTTTCTGAAGATCGGCATCAAAACGCCTTGTGCTTTTCTGTAAGTTGTGCCACACATTTCAAGGCTAAATGACAGGGGAGCGCTAAGGAAAATAGTCTCTGAATGACTCACTCAAAACCACAGCAAGACATTGGTTACTAGAAGGAAAGTATTTACTCAGCTTAAAGCAGCCATGGGTAGCTTTAAAAACTGACCTGTGATTTCTCAAAGGCATTAGGGCTCTAAAAATTGGAGGTGTGTGCCTCTTTTCACAAGCATGTAAGCTAAGGAAGTAGCTAATTCCTATCCCTCAGGCACAGCTGTTAACTGTGGAAAGTACCTGTGAGAAGCTCAGCAGCTACCCTTCTGAAAATACCACTCATTCTCAAAAGCCAGGTCTCTTAAAAAACCTACTCTCTTAAAAGAGCAGTGGAATCTGCGACTTCCAGCTCCCCCAAGCAACGAAGGCAATGACAATCTCCAGTATTGCTTTGGGATGTTTACTTTGCAGCCATGGAAAGAAGCAATGTCCTTTACAAAACTGTGCAGGCAGTGATAAGGTGACTTCGGAACTGTTACTCACTGAATCTCACAACGCTACAATCAGGGAGCACTAGACAGAGGTCAGTTTAAAGCAGATGAAAGAAAATATTACTCTAGGTAGTTGGGAGCGGGATTTGTTGCTAGAAGCGGTGACAGAGTTGGTTGGTGCCAACAGGCTCCATGCGGGATTGGGCAAATTAGTGGACAACAGATTCTTAAAGAGGTGCTAGAAGAGGTGTGTGGGGAGATACCCTTGGGTGTCCCTGCCACCACAGCTCTGGCTGCTGGGGCAGCACATGGAAACGTGCATGCAGATACAGGTGTTGGCCAGGCGGGTCACAGCCAGGCTCACAGGCTCTCTCAGCACAGCATCTCTGTTTGCACTGCAAAAGACAGAATATGAGGAGAGATGAATAGTATCTTGGTCCCAGAAGGACATTTCTTATGTCCTTGTGTCACAGTGCAAGGGAGGTCAGATGAGGAAGCACCAGAATACCCACCTGCAAGAAGGAAGCAGCTATGGCTGGGTGTGTGTAATACAGCCCCTCACTGTCAGACTGGCAGCATTCAATGCCAAAATCTAGGTCAGGAACACAGCAGTACTGCAGTGTTAAAGATTAAGTCTCACTGGCCCAGGAAGGACCGCGAGCTCTGCCTGGGACAGAGCGAGCCCTTCTACCCACGCCCGCTGCCAGAGCGGCTCACCACCCCGCAGGTCTGCCAGGAAGCCCTCACCACAAAGCATGCTCTCTGCTCCCAGACCAAATTCCTGCATCTGAGCAGAAAGGGCAGCACTACTCTGCCCCAGCAGAGGATGTGTTTCACCTTACTCATGAGGAGCCTCACTAGTCTAGACGCAGTCACGGTTCCCTCTGAAGGGAGCCAGGATCAAACTCTCCCCACCTAAGACTCAGCTCTGATTTTCATGAGCTAGAAAAGCTTTTAGTTGTCTAGAACTGAGTCAGCTGCGGCTGGCTCTAATCACCCTTGGCTGCCTGGTGTTGAGCAGGGAGTTACCAAATGAAGGGCATTACTCAGATTTCTTTGCTTTGCCTCTAGGCCACATTCAATTAAAACTGGTGAGTTTTTACTTCATATGAGGCAAAACTAGGCCCCTGATGCCAAGGTTCAGTGACACTTACATAGTGTGTCAACGATGTCCCATCCAAAGTAACCTGTGATCTGCAGATTGCTTTCTTGGAAGCTCCTCTTAGGTATGATTCATCCATTCCTGAAGGTCAATAAAATGGTGCTTTTCCCTCTGTAAGTATTATAAGCAGGATTTGAGATTGCGGAGTCTCTCATTGCTGGATTTTGTAATTCCTGCCTAGTCATTCACCATGTCATCAGCTCCGGAAAGCAGAAACAAAATCAAATAACTTTTCCTCCTCTCATTCTAGTGTTTGAAGCATCATAGAATCTTGGAAGGCTGCAGCAAGCAGGGGAAGGCTCAGCATGATCACTTCTGCTGCTGTGTCAGCAGGCATTTGCCTTCTCACCACAACCCCAAATACCCTGATAGTCAGGAGATATATCATCTCCTAAGAAGACTCCTTTGGAAAAGTCCAGCAGGCAGAAACCTGGCAGTGGGGTGAAGGGCTACGAGCCATGGTATGACACGCATCAAAGGCTGGCCTGGCAGATGTGACATGGCTCAGAAACAGTGACAGGAGTCACAGCAACAAGGAAACAGCCCTGAAAAAAGATGTACATCTGGAGGCCAGGAGTGCTTGTGGAAGAAGCAACAGGGAAGGAAGACCCTTCAGTCAAAAATCTCTCAACATGATCTTGAAAGGAAGGAACAAGGCACAGAGTTCTGCAGAGAGACGGCAGAAGAATTGAAGTTGTAAATTGAGTAGTCAAACATTCACAAATTCGAACCAGTTTCACCTGAATCAGCTTTGCTAGGTTTGGTAATTACTTCCCAAGGGAAAGAATCAGTAAGTTGCTGATTTCCAGCAGCTCCAGCTACTCTCTCTATCAGATCCTGTGAAGGAGATCAGATGGGGAAGTTCTGGCTTTCTTCCACCCTTCTGCCACCCAAGAGCATGGTCACTGACACCATCCTTACTAAAAGCAGGGACTGTGGCCCTGGGCTGCCAGTGGGGTTTACTGCAGCTGAACACCAAGGATGCAGGCACACTCTAGCCATCATGCCTCGACAGGTATAGCTATGACTTCCCTGAGGGCTAGCACACAACATAGGCAAGGCCCAGGACTCCTGCTTTTCAGGCTTTCAGATTTCTGTGACAAATTAACTCAGTTGCTTAAGGTACACCCTAGCCTACTGAAGTCGGTGAAAGCTTTGCCACTGAATGACCTGGGCCAAGACATCATCATCTAATGAACAGAGATGTTTTGCAAGCTAAATCAAACCTCTCTTTTTTCTGAGATTAAGACTTCCAAGCGTATTTTGAAAGGGAATAATCTTTGCAGGCAGACTGGAAGAAAGGATGGAAAAGAAAACCTTGATACTAGTTTCATTCAGGTCTCTGTGCAAATTTATAATTAGATTTTAAGAACTCCATAGGAAATAACTCAGTTGTGAAACACCTTGGGAGATATATTAAGATCCAGTTCTAATTTTTGCTTTCAGTGACACTTGATCTTTCTGAGGTTTTTAGCTCACTTCCACTGGGTTCGTAAAAACTTGGGAGAAAAAACATTATGGTATTGTCCTTGCATTGCAGTTTTGCTGCTTTGTTAATTTTGGACCGAGTCCTACAGTGTAGCAAAATTATTGAACTTGGTTTTGCTTAGGTCTCTAATTCCTGTAGCTCCTCTATTAACATGTGGCAGGGCACCCTATAGGCACAATAAATAAATAATACAACACTGAGAGCTATAACAAATCACAAAATACATTATTAAAAAATTAAGAAATAAATATCCCCCTCTTACTTAAATAGAGATTGATTTTATAATGTGGAATGCTGAGGAGAGCTGCTGGAAAATATATGTGGGCCTGGGGACATGGAGAATACACTGTAACGGGCGATTTGCTCCCCTGATTAGGAAAATAAAAAAAACCCAGTGAATGGATTTATTTGTCAAATGGAAACTCAGCTCCTCTGTTTGTTCACAGCCCAGGTAGGATGCAGTGCTTGCTTCAGCCCCTTGCTTCAAAAGGATGCTCTCCTTGTGCAGTGAAAACACCAAAATGACATGAACTGGCACCTAAAGCTTAATCTTTACGTCTTAAACTGTACAGTGGAATGCAAGAAAAGGTTTTAGAAATGAGGAGTAGCCAATGCCCTCCCTGGGTTGCTGAGATATCTCTCAGCGATGCTTCTCAAACCATGGGGGAAGGTCCCCAGGTGGGATACTGTCCTGCCTGGGACATGATGCCCTATGAATCTGGTGTGGGTCCCTGGCCCTGTTGCTTCACCGCTTCCAGGACAGAGGTTTGATGGCTGTGGGGCACAAGGAGGAGCAAGCGAACCTTGCTCCTCTTTGTGCCCCACAGCCATCAAACCTCTGCCCAAGTTGCAGCAAGGTGGTGGGAACATGGAGTGCCACTGAATGGCCAACAAGTCTGTCTCATTTCTTGACAGAAGAAGGGAACCGTATGCTCAGTGCCTCATTGAAAGGCTTGCAGCTTGAGTCAGGCCTGAATGTCTTTAAGGACGCCCTTTTCTCCTTGCCTCAGGTGGCTTTTTACCTTTCCTCAAGAACAGAGGAGAAGAGGCAACAGCAAGCCAGCAGTTCACTTCTGCGTGGCATAAGGACCTGTGACAGAGCCTCACCTTGCTCGACGTGGCACTCTTTGCTGTGCATATGCTTTTCTCAGAGTACAGCATCCCTGCTGTGCACTTCCAGAGCCATGCAAAATCGTTTCAAGTACAGCTGTTTTCCATAGCTGAATTTTAAGAAGTAACACTAATATCTTACTCTTACATGTTTTTGTCAGTACACCTGCTTTTTAGGGCATTTTACTCACACATTAACCCTGACTGCTTCCAGTCTGAAAATCTCCATGGAGGATTTTCAGCCTCCCTGGACAACCTGTTCCCACTTTGCACACTTCACCTAGCAAAGCAATTCTCTTAATGTCCACTCTGACCTTCCCAAGGTGCAGTTCATAGGCATTACCCCTTTCTGTATCATCTTCCATTTCTAGGAAGAATTTGGCTCTGTTATCTTTTTAAGTTGTCTTTGGGTAGTTGAGGTGCTTATGAGATCACTTTACCCCCGCTTCATATGATTGAACACCAGCTCCCTGAGCTTGTCCTTGGTCTTCATGTCCATCCTGGTAGTCTTCCCCTAGATTTCCAAATCCTTCCTGAGCTGGGCTCTATCCTGGGTGGGACCTCATCGGCACTCAGTAGAGGGTAATAAATTCATCACTTTATCAAAGGTATGCCTTCTTCAGCATGCAGCTGATCTTGCACACATCAAGTGTGCTTGGCTGGCTCAGCCTGCAGCCCACTGTCACTCTGGTTGTGCCATGCTCTGGGTTGTCCTGTTCGGTGGCCAAACCCTGCACTTCTCCTGGCTAAGCCTCAAGGGACAGCTGCTGGCTTGAACCTCTAATGTCTTCTGGATTGACACTCTCAGTTGTTTGAACCTCAAGGTGCTTCTGGACTGAAGTGCTGCTGTTCCCTGTGTAGGTCACTCTTCCTCATTTGGTGTCAACTGCAAATTTGCTGGAGTAAGGAGGTGCTTTCTGGGTCTCCATTTAGGCCATTGATGAACATACTGAACAGCTTCAGCCCAGTATCACAAAAACTAGACCATTTCATGCCTGGGCTTCAAGAGGCCACATTTCACCCCATTACCCACATCAGAGGATGCAGAACAGCAGCACAGCCTCGCCATCCCCATCAGTGTTCAGTTTTACTAAACACAGCCCTCTATTTTCCCGTTCCCCTCCTGCTTCTACCCAGCTCTCACCCTCTGCACACTCTTTCTTGTCGTGAGTCAGGGCTTAGTTTTGCATGCAGCCGTTTTGAGTTTTCTGCTGAGACTATAATGAAGAGCACATAATGTGATGGTGAGAGTGTTCTTCTACTTGAGCCTTGAGAAAAAGACCGAAGCTATTTGCCCCTAGACAGTGATGGTTACTGAGCTGCTTTGCCTGTTCATTCAAAAGACAGAAATTACCTCTCTTAATAAAAGTGTTGGTGGCTTGTACCTCCGTTTAGTCTTCTGTGTCAGTTGGTCTCTTCAATTTACAATAAGAAGTAGTGCCAAGAAGTAATGCATATGCGTTGGAATAAGAGACAGTGATGTGGAGGACCATTTAGCCAACCCAGTATACCTGCTATTCACTCTGCAATGTGATTATGAGCTGGAAAACACTGACAGATAAGTACCTTAAAGTAGAGCTGCCTGCAGGCTATTTTTGTTTTGCAGTTCCTACGGACCTGAGCTAGCTTTAGAATAACCAGCGTGGCTATTGCGACCATGGATCTCGCAAGTCATGCTGATTCCTCTACTGCTCCAGCTATACCATCGGCAGTGCCCTGAGTAAAGCTGGCTGGTGGCTCTGTCGTGGCACAGCATGGAGGTGCCTCCTGCTTCTACAGAGGAAGGATATTGTTTTCCCACAATCCATTTCAGCTTCCATTTTTGCCTAGGAGCATGCTCTGTAGAGGTGGCCATAAGGCAGCAACTTGGGCTGTGGGAGACGTGAACAGCTGCCACTATTGACCTCACCAGACTCGTTGGAGGTGTGGCTGGCTGGTCCACACAGCTCCTTCCCATTCCCTCCTTTTCACAGTTCCTTTTTTATCTCTTCTTGCAAACATCCCTGCTGTGAAGCTACATTTCTTCCTGGTGCCACAGACATTTTTAACGTTGCTTATGCACCCTGCTTTTTTGCATTATTTACCTAGGAAGCAGAAGGATTAAAGGGACCACTTTATTTACTGCCACCCAGATGCTCTACATCAGTGACAGTATCTTTATGTATTCATACAGCAACCATTTAACAGCTCGCAGACACAGAATTCCTATATTCACCAGAACTGGAGTGTATTTTATAAGATGACTGTTGCTGACAGGACACCAATCCTGACAAACCTTATGGTATCACATTATGGCAACAATTCATCACAAACATCCCTTTGTTATGAACCTATTTTGCTTTGAACTCGGTGTGTGACAATGCTGAAACAGACAGTGCAATACATGCTTCTTGGGAGCCGTGGTGTGATATGCATTTCCCCTCTTCTGTTTTCATCTCCAGTTGTCCTGCAGGGAAACACACAGCCATCAGCCTCTGAAGGGATGGCCGTAGTTATTTTTGATGTTTCATGTTGCAAAAGAACAGAAGAGAACAGATATTACCCTGTGCGATGTGAAAGATATCTGAAGGGTATTTATTCAACACGTGAATTACATTTCAGGGCTTCAAAAATAAACATCAGTGGAAGTTTAAAAATCCACTTTCCCAAGTACTATTTTTACAGGGTCTTTATTTACTGAAATACCTTTGTTTTTACAGGAGATGACATTTAGCTGTGATGGGAATACATTATGTACTCTTTAGTAGGTTATTCTAAAATTAATTAAGTGCTTAGGTGTAAGGCATTTATCTAAGGGGCAGTTATGAAGGACCAGACTCTCTTACAGCAACGTGTCTGCTCCATCTCAACAATACAAGAGCAGGGTCAGGACAATTCATCAGCCTGTAGCCCTCAGCATCCAAGAGCAGAGGCTTCCATTGCAGAAGCAATGCTCTGGTGGCACTTCCCACCAACTGTCAGCTGCACGTGCCTTGGGGTCTTGGTGGCAGTATCCTGTGAGCTGCCTGGATTAACCACCCCAGCGAGCATCCTCCCAGGGCACAAGGGATCTATAGATACCATAAATGCCACCCACTCACCTCATCCTGATGCAGCAGGAAGGAAGGGGCATGACTGGTGGAGAGGATGACCCATGTCTTGTCTTGGTCCTTGCTGTTGTCCCAGGCTAACGGGTCTGGACATTGTGGAGGGCCAAGTTTGCACCACGGCAGAGGTGTAGAGGTGTAAAGAGGGACAGACCTATTTACACCCTGAGTTCTGCTCCATGAGAGTCATCTCCACCCCAGGATTTGGCCCATGAACCTCACTCCTCCACCACAGGAACAGTCGTGCATGGATGTGGAGCTGGAAGAGATGAGCCTGGAGTGGGGGCTAATGTAGCTGCACCAGCCACAGCTCTCTGGGGCAGGGGTTCAGGGGTCTGGCAGCAAGGAGAGAACCCTACCTTTTTGCACTGGCTCTTATAACCAGTGGAGCTACTGCTACGAAGACTATGTAGGCCAACATCAATTTTTAAGCATCAGTCAAGTTAGACCTCATGGCTAGACCATCTAAAAGCAGTGTAGCCATTCTACCTTTCTGCTGTTCGTGCCCTGCATCTCAGTTCACAGCTTGAAAACAGACCTGGGCTTCATGCATGCCTTTTCTCCACCCCCTGCCCACCCTCTCTGCTGTTCCCATGTGCCAGGGCAGCTCTCTGGCAGCTTCTTGCCTTCTGCTTGTATGTGAGTCCCTGGAGTCCTGTCCTCCAGCCGCTGGGTATGTGCAGCACACAGATGTCAAGTAGTCTCCCGTGGCAAATCCACACCCAGCACTTCTCTGCCTGTGCCACACTCCTCTTCCCTTTGTAGACTCACCTCCCAGTCTCCCCCCATGATTTCTCTCTCCCACATGTCACAGCAGCTCTGATGCCAGTGGTGAAGCTGTCTGATACTCAGGTGTTAATGGCAGGACAGATCTCTTCAGCCTAGATGGGAGATGGTGGCAGCAGCAAGGACGTTTGTAGGTTGTAACTTTGCTCGAGGGCGGCTTGAAGCTCACCTTTGTGCTTGCTGGCTGGGGCAGAGCCTGGACTGGCAAAAGGAGACAGCAGATCCTGTCCTTTGTTCGCTGTCCTACAAGACAGCTAAATGCCAAGCCTCGATTATCATAGAATCATAGAATCATAGAATGGTTAGGGTTGGAAGGGACCTTCAAAGGTCATCTAGTCCAACCCCCCTGCAAGGAGCAGGGACATCCCCCACTAGATCAGGTCGCTCAGAGCCTCATCCAGCCTGGCCTTGAATGTTTCCAGGGATGGGGCATTCACCACCTCTCTGGGCAACCTGTTCCAGTGATCTACAACTCTCATGGTGAAAAATTTTTTCCTAATGTCCAATCTAAATCTACCCCCCTCTATTTTAAAACCATTGCCCCTCGTCCTATCACAACAGGCCCTACTGAACAGTCTCTCCCCGTCTTTCTTGTAGGCCCCCTTGAGGTACTGGAAGACCGCTATCAGGTCACCCCGGAGCCTCCTCTTCTCCAGGCTGAACAGCCCCAACTCTCTCAGCCTTTCTTCATAGGAGAGGTGCTCCATCCCTCTTATCATCTTTGTGGCCCTCTTATATTTCAGCCCTTTCCCTTTTAATGTTAGCGTCAGTGTTAATTAAAGCAAGACAGTGCCACTCGAATTCTCTGAACTGAGATGGCTAGTTATTCTGGAGGCAAATAGGTACAGTCATTTTCATTTTACTGGATTTGCATTCACTTGCACACTGTATCTATTTGGCCTTCTGCCTGTTAAAAATACACTTTGAGGACAGACGAACATTTTGTTTAGCAAGTTACCCTTGAGTCATCCTTTTTATGAAGAAGTCAGGCATAGAGGTACCTTTGTGGACCTCTCTGTCGTGGGATGATGTACAAAATAGTACACTAAGTAATTTGATCCAGCAATTAAAAGCAAGGCATGAATTACACTAACAAGTGTCACAGAGAGAAAATTAATTATCTCATAGCTACAATGGTACTGTAAATGAAGTATCATAGGTGATTATAAACCAGTTGTGATGAGCCAAACCTTTTCAGAAAAATGTGAGAACTTTGTAAACATGCTGGCAAACACAGATCTGCACCCCAGGTATGGAGGGCCTGAGACCTTGCTTCACAGTTTAATCTTCAGTCACTGGGAGCATCAGCAGGGGATACTAGAACCACTGTGTGAGCAGATTGCATCCATATTCATTTTTATACATCACTCATGTCTTTCTGTTGGCTTTTAAGATCCTCCTAAAATGTGGTGTTCCAGTTAATGTTCCCTATTGCTTCAGAGGGCAATGGTGAGGGAAAAACTTCTCAACTTAGTCGGTATGAGACCTTGTTTCTGAAACTTTGACACCTGACAGTCTTCATGTCAATTCTGACATTCTCTGACAAAAATAAAATACTGAAAAACAAATTACAGATTTTACCCTGTGTGATTCAAAAATTAGGTTTCTTAATGGGCTGTAATAGATCAGCCTGAGTATTTTCCCTGACTTCAGAACACTGGATTGGAAAGACCAATATGGACATCATGGACAGCCTGATGCTATCACAGACAGCGACATCATCAGATCCATTTAGTTAACTCCCAGTACAGAGAATACAACTTCACTGACCAGGAAAATTTACCACAGGATGGTGAATGAAGAGATAATGAGGCCAAAATAATAATTAATGAACAAGCAACATTGTACAAAAATGTCCAGATCTGCTCATCTCTTGGTTGATGACTTGCAAACTGTCATAGGCACACTGCTTCTCATGGCTTAAAAACCTCCTTCAACTTAAAGAAGTAAAGATCTGTTTCTGAAGTGTGAAGACTGGAGACTTAACTCTATTGTCATAGGAACTTCCATGTGTATAGCAGTGCAGAAATAACGCAGCCTTTATGGTCATGGGCTTGTCATATAATGTGTAAGTCCGACAGGTCTAGCAGGAAGGACATACTGGTCTTCAAGCTATTTACACATCCACCCCAGAAAAGTGTGTTCCAGAGGCGGACAATGAACATTGTCCTAGGAAAGTTGCTTTGACAGTCATGAAATCAATCCCCATGTGAAGCAGCGAGGTTAGATCGTCGATCCATGCAGCCTGGTCATCCTGGCAGAGCAGATCACGTTAATGCCTCGGGGAGCCCCAAGAAGGCTGTCCCATGCGGCCTGTAGGGCATCTCAACACACACTACATGGGACCCACGTGTGCTTTCCGTTTGTGGCTGAGGGCAAAGTGAGGGTTTCCTTCGCTGCGTGTGAGCCCACCCTGCTGCTGAGCACGCACATGGAACAGCGACTTGTCCTTCAGCCCACTAAGGAACTTAACTTTTATCCACAGCCTGGCCAGTGCTGGGTGAATTTCTTCAGACTTTACCATTACTTTACTGTTTTATTCTCACTATTTGGCCTTTCCTTGCTCAGCATAATTTTTGAAACAGAGGTGTCCTTTACTTGTCAAGAGACAGGGTGATGGATAATTAGGGGAAGTTGTTCTCGTGAACAAAGCAGCTCAGTCAAATGCAATGCTGAGGGCAGGAGTGGGCTCTGTCAGCAGGCGGCAGGGTGACTCAGCATCCCCCGCTACAGAGTTGGGACAAGGACGTCTCCCTTTTTGCTGGAAATGCATTGGAAAGGGTTGAAGAAAATTCTGCAAAAGTCAGGTGTTCTTCTTCTGACTCATTAAAATTAAACCAGTACTTTGGGGAAAAAAATCTAGGAGAGCTGCCTTAATTTTCACAGGTTCACAGAACAGGAAGTATTTGTCACATAGAATAAGCTGTGAAAAGTATTTTTAACATGTTTAATTACAATTGGCATCCCTGTAGCACAGCCGAGTGATAGAGGTGGCCAGCTCTCTGAAAAGTGATCATCACAACACCAGCAAAGTGGGAGGTCTGTGGGGGAAACTGTAAGGCGGTTTCCAGCTCTTTTATCATTAAGCCATCCTTAAAAGCTAAGCTATCTGCTTCATTTTAAGTGGCTGAACATTAAGGATTTTCTTCAAAACAGCACTAAAAGCAGGAATAACTTGGTTTTTATGGTCAGCTTGACTGGTCTTTCACTTAGTGATGATAAGAGCACCATTACCTTTGCCATAAGATGGTTATAACCATCCAATCACAATTACACACCACATCGATACGCATGCGCACACATCCAAACTCCACTTGCTCTGATCAGGGTGAGAAGCACTTCTTATCTTCCAAACTCTTAGAATGAGACACAGAAAACAATTTTAACTCCTTTCCCTTCATGGAATAATAGCTGTGCATAGGTGATGGCGGTTTTAAGACTGTGATGGATTCACAAATTGTTGTGGAAATAGGTCCTTTTGGGATTCATCCCTGTACTCACCACAGTTCTAGGATCTCCCTCTCATCCCCACCAGGCAAATGACAGTAGCTTTAGTCTCCACATTGCTGCTTTCCTCATCATGGTGGTGCTCCCCGTGCACTGTTGTCAAATCCAGTTGACAAAAGAGATGAAGATCCATGCATTATCATCCTGGTTGAGGGCTGTTGCTGCACAGCAGGATGCGAAGCAGCCCAGCTGTGGCCATTCTTGTGTCTTATGGCTGGGAGCACATGCACATGTGGGGTCCTCCTAGTAAGCCCACCTCTGCAATCAAGCAGGAATTCCTCAGCATGTACAGTGAGATCATTGCCACCCTTGCAAGCTTGCTCAGGAGTCAGAAACTATGTGTGTATGCATCAGAGTGACACTGATCACGGGTTAAGTAGCAAGAGAGAGGTTTCATCAGTGGCTGTTCGACCCTGTACTATGCCATGCCAGGCAGTTCCCATGGTCTGCCGCTGCAGTAGCCCTGCGTGGTGCTGCACTGACTGCTCAGGCACCCCAGTGTGCACAGGGACATGTCAGAGCTGTCTGACACGGTGCTGCACTGTGGGTCAGAGCTGCACCTTCAGTCACGCAGCTGTGCTAAAGCTGAGGCAGCTGTGTGAAACAGCTTGAAGTCTGTTGTCTGGAGCTGCTCTGAGTCAGGATGCTCTGAATGGGGATGCCATGAAAGTAGAAGGAAGACATTGGTGACAAGTGTTTCTTCCACTGGAGAGCTAGGAAAACCATTGCTGAACCCAAGAACAAACTGACCATTTCTCCTGGGCTAACCCTACCCTTTGGTGGGGTGTAAGGCCACGTGGCAGACTATCCCAGATAAAAGAGCGCTATGGACATCCTATTCCAGTCTGCCACAAGCCACGGGGAATTTTTGCTCTCGAGCTGGAGTAGCACCTGGTATCACTGTTACCCGCAAGGTCAGCCTGGCCCTCATTGCCATCCCACTGCCTCTTCCCTAGGTTCTGTGGTTTTTTTTACAGGCATCCACTGTTACAGAACTTCTTTCCTCTTTAGATAGACTACTCTTTGTTTCACCTTAAACAAGATTTTAAAGTATTAAGATTACTGAGCATTGGACCAGATTAATAATTCTTTAACATCTATTAATCCACCCTGTTTCTAGAAAGGGAAATACTATACTTCAATAGCATGACCAGATTGGTATCTTTCTAGTACCTCTACAACAGTTTTTGTATCATACTTGTTTTCTAAAGAAATGCAGTATGCTATTCAAATAAGACCATGCCTCACAGTTATAAGTTTGCCACTACAATTAATTCTTCTTGCACCATCCTCTGTCCTCATTACATTTTTATTACAAGACTTAATACATTTTGCCATTTGCTATTCTGGTTACAATCATGAAGAAGTCGTGAGAATGAATACATTTTGTACCACTTTGTCCTCGTTATAATTTTAAGATGTTCTCAAGAATGGATTAATTCAATGCCACTTTTCGCTCTTTATCCTGAGAAGGAAAATTAAAATAGTTATGAAACTCCAGCAGGCACTATTCTCTAGCTATTTTGTTATTGGTCTAGAGATTTTATCAAGAAGAAAAATAATAATAAAATGTGTAATTCTGCTTGAGAGAGAAAGCAGAGGGAATGAATAAAATTATGCAGATGACCCAGTCCTTGTGACTGTGTCAAGGTCACATTCTCAAGTCTTGTTCAGACGCTATAATTACAAAGATATAACTTCCATTAATTCACTGTTTCCCAAGTGGAGTGAAAACAATTGTTTAAAAATTAGCAGTAGAAATATTTAGAGTTCTGCCATTCAGCTTCCCCAGAAACATTTGTCATCTTCTGTTTGTTATGAAAACCTGAAATAAAAGTAAAACAAAGTATAATATATTCAAAGAGCAGTAGATTGTATTAGTAACTGACGTATACTTTATCATAAATTACCAGAAAGACAAACCGAGTGCAGTTGTCCTAGAATTTGATCATATTCTCATTAAATTAAATAAAACCTCTACAAATTTTTATAGGTGTTGGATCAAACCTATGGTCATCATATGGAGATCATGTTCAAAGCAACTCAGAGAATTTCCCTGCACTGGTTAGGGATCTCCATCATGCACTGATCATGGCTTCCTTGAGGACCGCTTTCTTTCAGAATCACAGAGTAGTACGGTGTCAGGTCCTCAAGGAGATTTGCTGGTCTTTTGAATCATTGTTTTGGTACAGCTGAAGTTTAACAGGAGAATAGAATTTGAAGGCTTCCTAATAGATGAGGCGAGTGCTCTGGATACCTTAATGGGTTGTGATATTTCAGAGAAAACTCACATTATCATCATTTAAAAGATAAGCAAGCATATTTTCCCCTCTGCTGTCCTTTCCTTTCTCAGCAGTGTGATCAGGAACACCAGCTCCTCAATGCCAGGTAAGAGGTAAAATTAAGAAAAATTCCTTTACATTAGATGAAGAGACTGAAAACACTGTAAAATGGGGCTTGAAATTCCTTTCTTAATAGTGTAGCTCAGCAATAATTCAGGTCATGTTTATTCGAGGTCCACAACTGTAAAAACAGTAATTTCCTCCCCCATAATCTAACATAAAGAGAGAAAGACGAATTACATTATACTGTACATCATAAACTGCTATGTTGGTGGTGGGTGTCTGATGGTCCTCCTCTGTCTGTGGAGCTATTCTCTACATCCTACTCTCTTAATCTGTTTTAAATTGGGACAGCATATAGCTGCCAATGAGAGAAGAATGTGAAGAATAGTTGCCTGGTTGCTCCCAAGGTGAAACTGGACAAGAAATGCAAGTTTCGGTGTTTTGGGCTTTGGAAATGGGGTCTATCCCCTCAAAACTCCAACTCAGATATGGATGACCTGAAGAGCAGGGGGAATTTTTTTGCTGCCTGCAGACTGCTTCTTTTGATGTGCTGTATTAAATAAGCCTGTTATCCTGACTCTGACTGGGTATACATGGTTAGCATCTTTTTAGCAGCCCATTATTGAACTAAAAATGGACTTCTTTTAATATGCATGTCCAAGCATCCCCTTTGCACCAAGAGAGGGAGTTTTGTTTGGGCAGACTGGAGATGCATCTCCCATGGCCAGGGCTCCTCTTCATCTCCTCTGTGGCTGGCTCAAGTCCTTTGCCTGGCCTGATGCTCCATAAACTCTGAATCCTCTTGTAAAAATAATGAAAGAAATGTCTCTTTCTACATAGACAGCATCAAATCCCTTATTTTTAACCTTTTAAACTATTAAAAAGCATTACAGGGTTTCTAATGAGTGACATTTACCATTTAAAATTGTTACAGGCTCAAATTGCATCTGGTTTCCTGCTACACAATTTGAAAGATTTATAGGCCCAGATTTTCAGTGCTCTCTGAAAACCGGGAGAGCAGAGAGGGGGAACTACTAGAGAAAAATAATCCAGCATTGTCAGGGTGGGCAGTGCACTGCCAGTCCTTACTGTGCCTGCTCATCCCATCCCGGGTCCACCCACATCCCCAACGAGGTGCCTGGTGCCCAGGGCTGGCCGGGCACCCCTAGGGCCATCTCTTGCACCCCAAGGGACAGGCAGAGCAGGCAGAGATGTCCAGTGTAGCTCCTTTCCCCCCAGGATTCAATATGCCGTCTGTGCTGGGCTGAGAGCTAAGTGTGTGCCAAGGGCTTTGAGGACTTTGTCATTGCCAATGGATAGGAAAATGTTTTAAATGAGCAAACACGCTCCATTTGATTTTGCATGCGTGCTTGCTTTGATGGAAATCTTAATTTTTCTTAGACTTCTTCTATAGACATTCACAGAAGGCATTTTGGGTCAGTACATAATTTATAAAGAACAGATGTGGCATGAAAATATGAGGGATGCTATTGGAAGTGATCCTGTGATCAAAGTGATCTTTGAGCATAAATAACACCACAGCCTGGTACTGCAGCGTCTTGACTCTTGCACAGCCTGCTGCACCCAGGAACTCTCTCCATCCTCTGACCCCATATGTGAGCACAGAGAGTTTGTCATGAACAGTCATGTCCTCACTGTTTGGTCTTGCTGCTTGCCTTTTCCCATGTGTTCTGTTCTACTGACTCTTGGATTTGGCTTGGTTTCTAATAAACAGTTATAATTAAAAATATATGTTAGACTTCCTAGCACTGATAGGAGCTATGAGAAAATCAAATAGACTTCCAAACCTTTCATGAAGCTAATAGGATCCTACAACAGAGCTAAAGCTGTGACTCAAATCAAGAAATGTGAAAGTTCAGTTAGTGAAGTTAAATACAAAATATAGCTTTGGCTATTTGTAGATTTGTAGACAGGAGAAGCAAACCCTGCCTTGCTCTGTCAACTGTTATTGCATTCATATTCCATACTGAGTTTGGCCTGACACTGGTGGTATTTTTTGTCGATATATGTGATTGTGGTTGCCAAAGGAATTATTCACGTGTAGGCTCGACTGCTGTCTGCGTAAAGTCCTACTTTTCATTGGTTTTTCAAATCAAAAAGATTACTCGATCACAAAAATGAGCATGGAAAAGGACATTTCAACATGTCATTTTCATTCATATTTTACATATATTTCATGTTATTACTACTTATTTCAACTTCTCTTCCAAACTACTCTCTCTGTAGTTCTTTTCCTAGTCCAAAAGTATTGCCTAAGATGAATCCTGGCAAATCAATTGGAAGCCCACTATGCTCACAATTAACTTATCTCGTAAGTTTCTTTATTTTCTGCCTATAGATATTTTAATACAGTTTTAGTTACAAAATCCTTCTCTATCTTCAGCTTAGACTTTAGCAGACCCTTAGGGGTCCATAAAAAGGAAAGAGACGTTCTCAGAGCACAAGGTAAAGTTTTCATCAGCCTCTTCTGTCCCCGGTGCATCGGATCCGCTTGTATCTGCCGGATCGTGACCCAGCAGTGCAGGCGCAGTCACGCAGTGTGATTGACAACACGGATCAGTCATGCTCCTCATCATCACAAGGTGATGGAGTCAACTGACATGGCAGAAAAGATGCCAGAGCTTGGGAGCAAGTGATTTTAAAGTGAGCAGCTCTGCACGTCTCTGGGAAGACAGGGCCTCCCCAATGCAAGAGTTTCGTTACGAGGCCTGTAATTAGCAACTAATAAAATCCGCCCCCTCGCCCCATTTCCAGCCTCCCTGCAGGCTGGCAGCAGGTGCTCCTGTTTTCAGACGTACGGGAGGTACCTGCCAAACGGTTTGGCACATTTCCGCGCCCGACGTGCCACAGCTGAAGCGCCCGTCGGGAGGAAGGAGGAACGCTGCCGCCGCTCCGTTTCGGCGGATCACGAGTGCCCTCCCGCGGAGCCGGGGCGCTGGCGGGGACCCCA
>JAAGAY010005720.1:22156-36091 GCA_011801015.1 Ardeotis arabs
GAAACCTCGGACCGGGAAAGAGCCTATCTAGGCAGAGAGCATCCGGGAGCGGGACCAACTTTCTGGAGGACAGGAGGAGGGGAGGTGCTTTATTGTTAATAACGGCTGATGATGACTAATGAAATTTTCTTTCATCTGCTATTTGAGACTTCACTCTCAGATTTTTCCTGATTTTTTTTTTTTCCCTTGTGTCTTAATCTTGGGCTCTGTCTTTGAAATTTTAATTATCTTACCATGTGCTTTCAGTATGAATAAATTATTATTTTATTTATAACCATCTTCGAAACCTGAACTAACAGCTCCGAGCCTCATTGCAGCCAGTAACACTTGATAGTGCTCTTGCTGTCCTCCCTTCCTCGCACTAACACATAGACCAGGCCTGATCAAATCTCAATAGTCTGAAAAAGTCATCACACCGTGTCATGAAGCTTTGGCTTTTCAAACACATCTGACCAAAGGAGCAGCTCCCCAGGGTAATCTTGTAATTATCCACAGCTCAGCTATTGCAAAGCAGAGTGCAGCCTGAGCTCACTTATCAACTTTTAACTTATCTGGGATGATTATTTTAAATACAGTAAAGTCCCTAATTAAAAAAAAAAAAAAAGGATGCCATTTAATGCAGCCCTGTGACTGCACCAAGCAATGCTCTGGTCTGCACAGGTTGCTCTGCCTCAGCCATCAGCAAAGTCATTGAGCACCTTCTGGTCACACATGAAGCACCGAGACCAGCATCTGTCCCATTTGCTTTCTCCTCTTGTACCTGGGGGAGAAGTATCTCCATGACTTTATGCCATCGACACCTTGCTGAGCCATCTAGCCGTTTCTCAGCCTCATGCCTTCTCATGTCTTCATTTCTACCAGACAGTTGCTAACTGCCTCAGAGTGTGGCCGACTTTAAAATACCAGCCATGCAAAGCTAACGTCTACTATCATTGCCATCATCATAGCAGCTTACCTTTTCATGGCACTTGTCAACTAAAGCAAGCTGGTGAAAGAGCTCTGAAATGCCACCTCCTTGGGGCTGAAGATTGGCTGACGCCACACTGCATGCTACATGACTGGGGGAGAAATGACATTTGGACAAGGACACAGGGACCAGTTCCCCTAGGAAAAATGTCTAGCGTGTGCCCTGGGAAGACCACAGAATGCAAAAAGGTCTCTTCCCAAAGATGCTGTCACAGTGTGCAGCGTGGAGCTTACTTGCTTCAGGAGATGATGTTCTGGGATGCCCTCAGAGAGAAATCTTGTTCTCTGGATTTCAGTATAAAGGCATAGCCATCCCATCCACAGCTTTACACTCTCGTCCCATGCTACCAGCTCTACTGTTGGTGAGCTGAAAGGCATAGTGAGCAGGCATGGAGTGGCTGTGTCCAGGTGTGTCTGTGTGTGTTTGCATGTGCAAGTGTGTGTGCATGTCGGGGGGACACTCACAGGCTGTGGGAGATCTCCAGTCACTTTTAGCAGATAGAACAGCCATGATTCAGCACTTGGCAGTTTGTGAAACCACTTCTTGCGCTCACTTTCTCTCTCTGTACCAAAATACTCCATCTTTCCAGTCTTAAGACATTTATCATGCTAACTGCATCCTCTGGCTGAAGTGATAACAGTATTTTCTGTGTGTGGCCACTGTGACTTCAGGAGGGAGCTGCAGGGGCAGCTGAGAGCAGCACAGTGAGGATGAAGGTGCAGCCATGGGCAGCTCACACAACAGTCACCTTGAGCTCTGAATCACATAAGGTTTGTAGTTATTCTTCTTGGCCATGACATGCAGTGGTGCAATTGTTTTGGCTTTCTACAGGAGGGCAGGAGCAGAAGCGCGAAGGGCCACGTGAGACACAATTCGCACCACTGATGAGGCTAGTAGGTTTGTCAGGTCCTGAGTTTGTTCACTTTGCAAGTAGAACCTGAGGCTCAGAGTGCATTGAGACACAGAGACCAAGGCAAAATGTCTGGCCTTGGCCCAAACTGTGGCTGGAAAGGATGGCACATTTCCTTCCAGTTTTTTTCCCCCTTGGGTGGGAGTACCTAGGCAGGGAAGGCTTGCAGTGCCACCTGCAGCAGACGTTCACTCAGTGATTTGATTTTCTGCGTGGCATGCCACACACTTGCAGTGGGATAGGTGACCACTTCCACTGTAAGTTATTAAATAATAATAGGTGCAGCATGGTCTCCAGGCACTCAAGCAGGTGCAGCACCAACAAGGCCCTCTCTCTCCCTGTGGCCCAAGGGTGTCTGCTGCACAAACAGCTCTGGCAGGAAAAAATGAGCAGCAATAAAAAGGCACTTAGTTGACATATGGGAGGCAGGACAGTGATTTTGTCACCAAAACAGCAAGAAAGGTACTTGAATAGTTCTGACCTTAACCCTGAATTAAGGAAAACGGTGAGGAACTGGCACAACAGGACTGTAGCACCAAAGTGGAAGATGAGTACACATTACACTTCAGCAGAACACCTGTGTTCACTTCCTGTGCTCCCTCCTATCTCTGAAGAGCAGCCATGAGTAGGCTGAAAGCTCATAGGTAAGAATCAGAGACCGAGGTGACCAAGGGAACCTTGTGGCTGGTGTTTATTACAGGCCACCCATCAAGGAGAGCCTATTGACGAAGACATCTCACTCCAGTTACAGGAGGCATCGCGCTCACAGGCTCTCATCCTGCTGGGGGACTTCAACCACCCTGACATCTGCTGGAAAAGTGCCATGGTGATCTGCAGGCAGTCCAGGAGACTCCTGGAGAGCATTGAGGATAACTTCCTAAGCCAGGTGACAGACAGCTCTACCAGAGGGGGTGTGATACTGGACCTGATGGTCAGCAATGCAAGTGAGCTGATCAGTGATGTCAAGACTGGAGGCAGCCTGGGCTGCAGTGATCACGCACTGGTGGAATTCACAGTCCTGAGGAAAATGGGTCAGGTGAAGAGTAAAGTCAGGACCCTAAATTTTAGGAAAGCAAAATTCCAGCAGTTCAAGGAGTTAGTCAATAGGACCCTCTGGGAAACTGCCCTCAGGGACAGGGAGAAGGCTAGAGCTGGCACATCTTTAAGGATGCTTTCCAGAGAGTACAAGAGCTCTTGATCCTCGGGTGTAAAAAAATTAGGAAAGGCAGGCAAGAGACTGGCATGGATAAGTCAAGACTTGCTGGTCAAACCGAAGAGCAAGAAGGAAATGCACAGGCAGTGGCAGCAGGGTCCCAGATGTGCTGGGAAGAGTACAGGGACACTGTGTGGTTGTGTAGGGATGAGGTCAGGAAGGCCAAGGTACAGCTGGAGCTGAACTCGACAAAGGACACTAAGAAGGGCTTCTACAAGTGTGTCAAACAGAAGAGGAAGGTCAAAGAAAGTATACCCACCTGATGAACATGACTGGCAAACTGATAAAAACAAACTAGGAGAAGGCGGAGGTACTCAACAACCTTTTTGCCTCAGTCTTCACTGGCAACCTCTCTTCCCACAGCTCAAGTGGATGGACCACAAGACAGGGACTGGGGGAACAAAGTTCCTCCCACTGTAAGAGTAGGTCAGGTTTGAGACCAGCTGAGGAAGCTGAACATACGTAAGTGTATGGGACCTGATGAGATGCATCCCAGAGTCCCGAGGGAGTGGGCAAATGTAGTTGCCCAGCCACTCTCTAGGATATTTGAAAAGTCATGGCAGTCAGGTGAAGTCTCTGGTGACTGGAAAAGGACCCATTTTTAAAAAGGATAAAGCACCCATTTTTAAAAAGGATAAAAAGGAGGACTCTGGGAACCACTGACTTGTCATCTCTGTGCCTGGGAAGATCATGGAACAGATCCTTCTAGAAGTTGTGCTAAAGCACGTGGAGGACAGGGAGGTGATTCAAGACAGTCAGCGTGGCTTCACCAAGGGCAAGTCCTGCCTGACCAACCTAGTGGCCTTCTACGGTGGTGTGACTACATCAGTGGACCAGGGAAGAGCTACTTATATCGTCTGTCTGGACTTCTGTAAGGCCTATGACTCTGTTACTCACAATATCCTTCTCTCTAAATTGAACAGATATGGATTTGATGATTTGGTGGATGAGGAATTGGTTGAATGGTCGCATTCAGAGTGTAGTGGTCAATGGCTCAATGTCCAGATAAAAATCAGTGATGAGTGGCGTCCCTCAGGGGTCCACATTGAGACCAATGCTGTTTAATATCTTCACCAATGACACAGACAGCAAGTTTGCAGACAACACGAAGCTGAGTGGTGCAGTTGACATGCCTGAGGGACAAGATGCCATCCAGAGGGACCTGTACAAGCTTGAGAAGTTGGCCTATGTGAACCTTATGAGGTTCAACAAGGCGAAGTGTAAGGTCCTGCACCTAGGTCAGGGCAACTCCCAGTATTAATACCAGCTGAGGGATGAAGGGATTGAAAGCAACGCTGCAGAGAAGAACTTGTGGGTACTGGTGGATGAAAAGCTCAACATAAGCTGACAATGTGTGCTCACAGTCCGGAAAGCCAATCGCATTCTGGGCTGCATCAAAAGCAGCATAGCCAGCAGGCTGAGGGAGGTGATTCTCCCCTTCTACTCTGCTCTCCTGGGACCCCACCTGGAGTACTGCATCCAGCTCTGGAGCTCCCAATAGAAGAATGATGTGGTCCTGTTGGAGCAGGAACAGAGGAGGGCCACAAACATGATAAGAGGGCTGGAGCAGTTCTCCCATGAGGACAGGCTGAGAGAGCTGGGGCTGTTCAGCCTGGAGAAGAGGAGGCTCTGAAGAGACCTTATTGTGGCCTTTCAGTACCTAAAAGGGGCTTACGAGAAAGATGGGGACAGACTATATGACAGGGGACAAGGGGTAGTGATAGGACAAGGGGTAATGGTTTTAAACTAAAAGGGGGTAGATTTAGACTGGATATAAGGAAGAAATTTTTCATGATGAAGGTGTTGGAACACTGGCACAGGTTGCCCAGAGAGGTGGTTGATGCCCCATCCCTGGAAACATTCAAGGCCAGGTTGGATGGGGCTCTGAGCAACCTGATCTGATTGGAGATGTCCCTGCTCCTTGCCGGGGGATTGGACTAGATGACTTCTAAAGGTCCCTTCCAACGCTAACTGTTCTACAATTTTATGATTCTCCTCCATCCGTTTTTGTCCTCTTCCCTCTCTCCTCCCAACTTGGAAGCAAGCCTGAGAAGGCAAGGACCACAAACCTTCCTCCCTTCCGTTTAAAAAAAAAAGCAAACAAAAAGGTGTCTGGATGGTGTTTTCCACATCGCTAGCGAAGAGTTCACAGTGGTTTGGCTCACCTCAGAGCTGGCATCGGTAGTTAACCAGGCTGCTGTCTGCAGGCAAAGTTAGGGGCTGACAGCAGAAGGTTGCAAGAGCTGCTGTTTCACTTCTCTTGTACTGAGCAGTGTGGTGAGCCATCGACAGTCCCTGCTGATGTGAATGAGAGTCATTATTTTTAAAAACTGGAGCTGAATTTCCTACACGTACATAGACACCCACACATGCTTGCTGGCGCTGGTCTGTCCTGAAGCATCCAGCACATTTTCACGTCCTACCAATCCTGGAAAATGCACGTGAAGAAAACAGAAAGGCCAATATTTGCACATTGCAGCATCAGTGGCTGGGAGAAAAAGCAGAATCAGGAAATACATATAATTCAAAGTGAGGTTTGGTAGTATATGGTTATTACACTATCCAGGATGGCCACAGTCACTGACTACAACATTTTTTTAAAGAATGCTAAACCATGTTTTCCAGGCCTGACTGCTAGTGAGCAGGACCTCTCATCTCACCTACAGATCCCATAGGTAAAAGATTCCTGCTGCCTCTCTCGAAAACCTGATATCAGCCATAATTGAAGATGGAGCCTGAGCCTAGATGGACCTTGAGTCTGATTCACTGTGGCAGCTCCTCATCCAGCAATGCCAGATCTGCCAGGTCTAGGGAGGTAAAGCCGTTGAAATAGAAAAACGCAGATGAAAATATCAGAGCAGCCTTTAGGCAGCGAGGTAGGAGTATTGATAACTAATGAAAATATCAGAGCTGCCTTTAGGCAGCCAGGTGGGGATAGACACCGCTAACTAGTAATGGTAGTCAGAAGTGAGACCCTGACCGCAGTCAGAATGCACACAGCCACCAGCTGGGGGTTTCCAGCCTCCGGGCATCCATCAGGTGCTTCACAAGCCCGCACTGTAAGGAATAACCACTCCGACAGGCTGAAGGTCCCCGCAGCTGCCATGGTAGTGGACAGGAGCTGTCAACTGTACAAAACTTTGACACTGCAGCTGTTTTGCTGCAAAGCAGGGCAGCTTTTAGGAGATTTACACTCCATTTCACCTTAATATGAATGATCCTTTTTGCTCCTGCACAGCAGGATGGCCTGGACGAAGCAGCAAAGCCGTGGCATGTCTGGAAAGGCAGCTCCCACCGATGCCCATTGCTCTCACTCCCCTCCCTACAGGACGTGGGAGTTTCTTTTGTGCAGCTACCAAATGTAAAGAGATCAAATTCAGTGTAAACCTATTCCATCATTCAGGGATCACTTTTTCAGTCCCTTTTTTGGTACCAGACACATGAGGTAACCCAATTACCTGTGAATACATTTGTGGTACCCAGAGCTATTTCGATATAGATGTGCCTCTGTTCCTTCCTGCAAAACATGTCGAAGCAATTTATCTACACATTTGAATAAGTCATCTATGCAATCACTCTCCTTCAGGCAGAAATTTAATTTCTTCAGCAGAAGGTTTTCTGTTGCTATACAGACACGCGTAAGTCACAGTTAATTGCATAGCTATCCCTGAACTTTTCTTTTTAAAGCCAGAGAAGCCATCAGAAAATATCCTTCGATTCCCTAACTGGAACCAAGATTTGGTAAATACAGATATTAAAACTAAACTATTAAAGAAGACTTCTTCAAAGAGTCTGTAGCTTTAAAGAGGCATGTTTCTCCTACAAGTTGCCTCTTCCCCGCTCTTGCACGCTGGAGGGCTCTCACTAGGACTACCTTCATCGAACTCACATTTAGCAGAGCTAAATTCGCTCTTGTCTGCACAAAGCTTTGCTCAGAGCAGTGAGAAGAACAAGCACATTACTCTGCAGGGAATTTATATAAATATGGAGGCCATCTCCTTACAAGAACAGAAATTAAAATAATAGTTTCACACAGCACGTGCCACCTCCACTGAAAGGAAGGAAGGGCACCAAGTTCCTGACCTTGCTGAGCAAGTTCACAGTTACAATCCTGCTGTAAGCTGACAGCAGGTAAAATGTGATGTGAGCAGGTCTTACAGAACAAACTGGAGGAGCTTAATGGGATGTGGACCAGGGCAAGGGGCTGTGAGAAACGACTTCCCCTGCTGCTCCCTGCAGAATGATGTCTCCTGAGGCGAGTCTGAAAAGAGGTGGATCCCAAAGTCCCTCTTGTTGCTGGACAGCAAGGGTCAGGCCAGTGAAGAAACGCAGCCTCTAAAGCAAAAGGAGGAACTAATGATTGTAGTTCCTCTGCAGCTAGGTTTGATTATTAACTATAATAATTACCGTACTACACCTGATTTTTCCTGTCTCATTGTGGCCTCACTTCCCTAATTGAGGGACTGATCTTGCAAACATTGCGCAGGCTCAGCACTTACTGCCACATCCTTTCTTTCTTCCCAGCCGGTCAGTTGTCCCCAAGTGCAGTTTCCTGCCATGCACTGTGTCTGGCTTGAGCAGGCAATACCTCCAATAACTGACACCAGCATCCGTTTAGGGTTGCTGAGAGCTGGAGTACCCTCTATGATGGGCTGCAGCAGACCAGGGCTGGGCTGGATTGGGGCAACATGGCTGTATGGATCGGTCATAAGCAGATATGACAGGACAGGACTCTGGGGTATAAGTCGCTCAGATGTCTTCCTAATGCTGAGATCAGTGTGCAAAAGTAGCTCTTCTGCATTTCCTTCTCTGCCTGGGATGAGTATAAAAATCTCTTCTTGTCATAAAGCTAGGGAGATGGGTGTACAGACACGACCTAGGACCCACTGCTCTGGCTCCCTGTCATAAGAGCATCCTCCTGTTACACTCGAGAGCAGTCTTTCGACTTAAGGTTTGCTGGGCTACCCTACAAACTGTCTGCCCTGTAATCCAGACCCTGGGCTATAGATCATTTCAGCTGATACTAAATATTCTGTTGTGTTTATTTCATGTGGGAGATATCCCACAGGCAACATCCCCATGTATCCCTGTAGCTTCAGTCCTTTTGGTGCCTGGACAATAATCACTTTCCTGTGATCAAGTTGCATTGATGGTCTGTTGGATAGATTGCATCTGCTCCATGCACCAACTGAAAGCATGATTTTCACACCCAGATGTCTCTCCACTGCTTTTTCTAGCAGTGTCCTCTGTTGTATAAAGTGCCCTGTTTGAGCCAGTGTATCCTGCAGCAGATGGAGCGTGAGCCAGCTCTCTGTGGAGGACATCAGAGTGACGTCTGGAGTGGCTCTTCAGATATGAGAGCAAGATGGCAGGAACAGTCTTCAGCTCCTGCCCCTTAGCTGTGGCATCACTGGAGTGGGAAAAGTCAAGGTACGCACTCATGTGCTTTCCTTTCTAAGTACCAGTGTTTTCCCAGAGCCACGGTGGCACATCACAGACCTTGTGAAAGCAGGAAGTGCCAAAAATTCTCCTTGTTGTCCTTGGATACAAGGCTGGGCAAATTAATGTTACAGAAAGGGTGCAATCTCAATTAGATTCTTAATATGGAGGTTTGGATAAAGAACCCCTGCCACCAGTCCATAATTTTGTTTTCCCTTGTGTAGATACGTCATTGCTTCAAACAATATCCTCTGATGGAAAGGCAGGAGTGAGCCACCTCCAGCAGGCTCTCTGAAGAGGTAATCCGTCAAAGGCACAGAAATCATCCCAGCTTTTCTTCAGACACGTGACAGAGTTAGGTTCCCACAGGCTCCCTCCAGCCAGCAGCTGCACATGTCACCCTTACCGCCCTGGTGCCCCGGCTTGTTCCAGGCCCCCATGGCTGCTGGCTGTTACATGTGACATCAGTCACCAAAACTCACTTCTGTCCATCAGCATCTGCTTGAGTCGCATATCATCTCTACAGTCTTTCTTGTACATGTGATAGTGTTCAGAGATGTTAAGCCCCTGCCCTGGAGGCTGCTCTTTCCACACTGAGAGGGAAAATGAGAGGAGGAAGAAAAGAGCAAAGCCCACAGCCATTTACAGCTGTTGGAAGAATTTAACCCTCAACATTTATCATGGCATGGGGATGGGGATCGATATGGGCCTCACTTTCTCACTTCACCAATCTGCATCCCCAAGAGACCAAAACAAGGGGCTGATCCCTGCAAGGCATGTTCCTCCTTCTGCCTCTTTGCCTTCCTTTGTGCTAAATCATCGCTTCTCCAGTGTACAGCCCTGCATTCACTTGCAGTTCAGGGGCACTGTAATGATATGAACGGGTCCAGAGGAGAGCAACAAACCTGGTGAAAGGAGTGGCAGGCATGTCCTGTGAGGAGTGGCTGAGAACTCTGGGTTTGTCCAGTTTAGAGAGAAGGGTACTGAGGGGCAACTTCATTGCTCTCTATGGATTTCTGAGGAGGGCAAGTGGAGAGGGTGGTGCTGATCTCTGCTCACTAGTATCCAGTGGTAGGATGCGTGGGAATAGTTCAAAGCTGTGCCAGGAGAGCTTTAGACTTGAGACTAGGAAGCATTTCTTTACCGAGAGGGTGGTCAAACCCTGGAACAGGCTTCCTAGAGAGGTGGCCAATGTGCCAAACCTGTCAGTGTTTAAGAGGCATTTGGACAATGCCATGAACAACATGCTTTAGTGTTTAGTCAGCCCTGAAGTGATCAGGCAGTTGGACTAAATCCTAGTTCCAGTCCCTTCCAACTGGAACTATTGTATCCTATTGTATTCCATTCAATTCTTTTCTATTCCATTCCATTCCAGTACATTCCATTCTACATTAAAGAAGCACTGAAAAAAGACTGACCCAAAAATTGTAATCCTGAAAATGCATGGAGTTCCCATTTAGGCCTCAAATCATCACCTAGAAACAAAACAAAACTGAAAAATTATCTACCTTAAACAAGAGTTAGTTCTTCGCAGTTAGAGATAAGCCAAGATCAGAAAGCACTAATCGGATCCTGCCAGACCTCGTGCATACAAAATTAGATCATTTATCTCTTCTTTAGTTTACATAATCCAAACCCAATTGGGAGAGTCTCTTGTAACCTGATTCTCCTCACTCATGCATGAGAAGAAAACCTGAGATCTTCTACCCAATGATCCTAAAACTTTAGCAGTGCAGCTAATACCATCTGACAAGCTCCAGACTACATATTGTTAAGTCAAAATCCAAGCGACTGGGATAAAAATTAAAGTCGTAGTTTCAGTGGCTCATTTTGACTCAAAGACTTCGTATTAATACAAAAAGCCCACACTCAGAGTTTCCACCTCAGTGTTTTTCCTGGCTTCGTATGTCCTTCTGTACCTGCTATTTTCTCTTATTAAGTACAGAAAAACATGCTTTTCCATGCTGAATCACAGGATACATTTCCAGCAAACAGTTTTCATGTTATTACAGCACACAAGAACAGTGTAGGATGCTTATGAATAGCAGCAGTTAACCGAGATTAAACTGCTGGTTTGGGATATTTTCTTTTAGACAATATACTGATTTTTTGGATGATGGTGCTCTGAAATAATCATTTAATCACATGGAATGCCAGTAAAGCTCTAGAAAATAAATAATTTATAATCAATATTAAGTTAAATAATCTAGGCAGTCAACGTAATGAATTGTTTGGACAAAAATAAATATTAACCACCAGAGACCAACAACTGTTACTACTTAAATGTTGAGGATTGCGGTAGAGGCAGTTTTAGGCATTTTATTGCTTTTATAAACTGATGGACAGTATTTACAGGACTGATACTCCTAAAATCCCACCACCACTGCCTGGAGTTGGAATACTGAAAAAAATCTAGAAGCAATTTCTATCTAAGACTTAAAACAATTAACACTATTGTAAATTATGATACTCCAGGAATTAATCACTCCAACAGATGGTTGGTAGCTTGTTAATAAGAGTGAAGCAGATATTCATCTTTTTTTGGAATCCCATACCTTGAAGACTACAGGAATGCCAAGGGACCATCAAAAATTGGGTTGCTGCAGCAAAGAGATCTGATTATAAACTAATTATTAAAATTATTTGGAACACCAGAGACAAACCTTCTGGGGCAATTCCCTTCCAATTTTTCACCCTTCCTTACTCTCTGTCCTGCTATGGCCTCAAATCAAAACAGCATCCACCAAAGGGGGATTTGGATGTGGACTCTGACTTCACAGGTTGGTTCACGGTTGGGATAACAGCTACGCTAACAGCCATAGTGGCTTTGCACTGAGAGGTTTGCAGAACAAATCCTTGTTTGCAGAGGCAGCTCTTGGATCTCGGGAAACAGAACTTCGTCTTGTTCTCAGCAAAATGTTTCAAAGTCTGCCTTTTTTAAAAAAGCCTTGAAGATGAACTTATAAATGTACCTTTAGGGCTGAGAGAACAAGGTGCCAGGGGCCTAGAGAAATGTGCAGTCTGTTGTGCACATACACACACACACACACGCACGCACGCATGCTACATAAAGTGATTTGGTGAAGTCTGATTATTGTATAAAGAGTATTTTCACAGGGGCACACGACTTTCCTGCACAGAGGAGCCCAGGTGAAAGCCTTAAGCCAGCAAAGTCTCAGCTACCTCCAGAAGTAAAGTAACACCATCACCATGGCAGGGGGAGAGCTAATTAGTAAAATAACATATTGATGGCTCTGTACTGCTTCCAGGATCCAATCTATTATCTTCACTGATCATCATTCCATCCTCTGTAATTTAGTACGCAGTACTACAGGTTTCTGTTCGCTCTGATCAGAGGCAGTATGGCTGCATGTTCCAGTTTCAGGCTCTGGTGCAGTGTGGTTGAGCATTCCAGCTTTTTGCTCTGCACACGGGTCACAATTTCTAACACATTAATTTCCATGTTCAAAAACTCAGGTCTTTACTGGTGCTGTGAAATAAATAAACCAAGACTTGTAGTCTAAATTAAAGATTGTGAGCAAAGTGGGACAGAACCAAATTCCAATAAATAACATACCATAAATAAATTAAGAAATAATGCACTTCTGCAAATTGTATCTTGCAAGACAGCGCTTCTATCTTCTTAAATGACAGCTAACAGATAAATGTCACTGTGACAGTTTCTCTCACACCACTATGGATGTGGTTATTAGAGCTTCCATTTAGTCAGCGCTCCCAAAGGAACATCTTAGAAAATAAAGATTTTATAAGTATTTAGGCTGTATTCAGAAGGACAAACAGTGTTGTACCATTTGCACTGCTGTGCCACTGAGGGCAGGCTCCCACAGGTTCTCAGTCCTGTCAATGGCTGCTGACGGACAGCAGGCGACTGACCCGCGTCCCGTGGATGAGAAGAAGAGCTGCAGAGCTGACCTGATGAGACATCAGAGGGCTTGGCAAATTGTGAACAGTGTTGGGGGTATCAAACACACTCTAGGCAGACCATGAAAGATCCAGTTGTGTCTACTTACCCCACAGAGAAGCTGCAATGGGTTAAAAAGAAATGCGACGGGTGGATTGTTAAGGATAAAAGGAATAGAAAGAACTTTCTACATAAATTACTACTCTGAGCTGACAAATAATCCCCCACTTTTCATCTCTTTCCTCTTCCCCTTGCCAAGACTTACAATGGTGAGAGCTGGTACAGCAGATGCTGAAACCCTTTTTCTTAATGCAGAGGATACTTAAGTTTGCCTTTAAAATCATAAAGTGAATTCCCAAAACACTCCACACTTTTGTGATGTAGCTGTAAGATAAACAACAGGAATTTTCTGCTGCAAAAGAAATATCCTCTTTCCCTCTTGCCAGGTCCTCCTGCATCTCTGATCTTCAGTCCTACACACCTCTTGGTTTAGTTGATAAACTGGCTTTTTGGATGGCTGAACTTACCTTGACTTTCACCAAAGTACATCTGGAAGTGTTGATGAAACCCTGTTAAATCACATATAAAGGAAGAACCCTTGGACAAATAACAAAGCCTTTACATTGGGCTCTCGGGTGAGTTGATAGGAGAACATCACTCAATCTCTTGCATAGCTAAGAAGCTTGCGCAGCTTTGTACAAGTACAGTTGTACATGATGGTAACAGCCTTTTCTTCTAATCTGGTAGTTCTTGTAATGTCTTTCTGGAATATAAACATAATGATCAAAATATAATATATTGATACATACTACAAACCAGTGTACAGCATATTCAACACTTCATGTTCAGCCTACACCTGCAGTTCACTAGAACTCAAATCCAGCAGCCACACATTATTATTCAGTTAAAGTAACTTGCTATTTTCATGTTCAAATTGAGTTTCCTCTGTGTTAAGCATATTAGTAGACATCTGAAGTTAAAACCTAAACTCAATTGTTCCTGTACACTGTATCTCAGATGAGAATCTGACCAGTAATATACGCTCCCTGGATAGTTCAGAAAAAGAATTCACTTGCAGATTTCCTCAGTTCAAGACAGTTTCAATACTCTGCCAATCTGTAAAATATCTATGTTTTATGCAAACCAGGAAATTTTCTGGCTGGAGAAAACAGCCATATCAGATCATTGTATCATGTTGCCTACTTGATTGAAGGGAGCAAATCTCAGAGCATTTGGAAAATGTAAACACAGGGATCACTCCATAAAAATTATATGTGCACTCTAAACTAATAGCTCTTGGTTGCATGTTATGCAGTAAAGCATTTAAAGGGGTCATCATGATTATACATGAATGGCAGCACGGCCAAGACTAAAGGGCAAGATATTCCATTAGAGTTGTTTCTTACTGCGTAAAAAAAAAATTACTTCCTGCTCAGAAAATGCTTCAAATCTAATTATTTTGTATAATATGCCTCTTCATCCAG
>JAAGAY010005721.1:0-18692 GCA_011801015.1 Ardeotis arabs
TTTTTTTTTTTTTTTTTTTTTTTTTTTTTTGGAGGGGAGGGTATGTTTTTAGGTCTTAACATAGTCAAAAGGAGTCAGTAATGATTTACGTAGGGAGATATTCTTTTGGCAGAATTTGAAAAAAAAAAAGTGAAAAATGGGAAAGTTAACTTAATATGGAAAGCTAAAAAAGTAGTACCACAGCATTTTTTCCAGTAAGCTTGACACTCTTTGCTGAGTTTTGCACTGTACAGCCATTAACAGGCTGGTCAATGCGTTGCTTTATGAGGCAATTATTTCAGCATACTCTATTCAAAATACACATTAGAACTTAACCTTCTGAATCCTGAAGTAGCATTTTTATCACCCAACATTAGAAAAGAGTTGGTGTCAGCAATTTCCCCTTTTTTTTTATGATCTGGTATCATTAATAAAGCATTGGGCTGGTAGCTTCTTACAATTTTCTAGGATAATTTCTGACACAAAAGGTTCTACTGTGATACAGTTGTCTGTTGACTTTTCAACAGCAGGGGAAACACAGAAAATGTGTAAAAATAAAAATGTGTAAAGAGGAGAAACGAGCTCTTAAAACAAATGTAGGACTGATACACAGCATATTAGGCCTGCTGCTATTGGATATGCCTAAGTAGAAATGGGAAGTTAATATGGAATTTCTAATTAGGGTCACATGCTAATGAACTCCCTCTTCATGTTAGTTTTATGCCGCTTCAGAAATTTTTTATCATATGCTTAAAAATTTATGGCTAGAAACATTAATGAAAATGAGGCGTGAATTGGAAATTGTGCTGTTATGGAGATGAGTATGGCCGTGGCCAGTCTGATTTCTAAGGACGGATCCTTTTATTGCCATTTTTTTTTTGAGGGATGAGAAATGATACAAGTAAAATTAATGACTAGACGTATTCTTTGCCCTGGCTTGGCTGGTGTTATTTTATTTAAAGTTATAAAAGCTGGATTTAATAAAATTTTGAATTAATTATAAGGGGAATTTTGATCATAATTTGCAGTCTTCTATAAGAATAAAACCTGTAAATCAGTAGAAGTGTGAAATTAATACAGTAAAGTGCGTATGTTTCAGTACACGTATACATGTGTGTATAAATAAAATATACAGCTCTGCATATAAATATGGACAAACCCCCACACACATGTAGGTATAATGGACATTTTAATACCGACTTTGTTGCTAAAGACTGTCTCCCTATCTCCTTTTCTTGCTGTTTGACAGCACAGTTGCTCTGAAGTTCTGTGGACGAGTGTAAACTTTCCAGAGGTGGCATTTTGGTCTTGGCTATCTTGTGAAAATCTATTGGGCTTGCTATTTAAAATGTCAAACCCCCAAACACTACCTGTTCTATTGTTTCTTTTGGTCCCACTGAAATTATCATGCAATCTTGTATAAAATATTTTGAAAACATCTGGTAGTCTGTCTCGCTGGAATTGCCTTTGGAAATAGGCTAGTAACTTTTGACAGCTTGGCTTTACAAGGATATTGATTTCACCGTGGCTTTATCATGGAAAACTGATGAATGGTCAAAAGCTGAAAGTAATGTAAAACCCAGTTTATAGTTTTTATATGAAATGCATGTAATAAAATAAAGTGGGTTTATAAAACATAGTAAGGTATGCCCTTGTGAAGACATTAGAGTTAAAACAGAATTTTGCAGCATTTTCCTGCTGTGAATTACTTGGCCTAGGGACACAAAAAGATTTTCAGGCTTGCTAGAGATGGACAAAGAAAGGACCATACTCAGTAAAAACAATATTGTAGTTGCTAATTGTTATGTGATATTTGTGAGAAGATCAGCTTGTGTAGAGTACAGCTTTATAACTTTATAAATGGTTCCTTTTGAAATGGGCTATTAATATTGTACAGAAACCAATAGGGGAAAATATTGTTTCCTTATTCCAATAACAAGGAAAAGCAGACAGCAGAAACACAAATAACTGAAGAGGTGTGTAACGTGGGAAGCAGGAACTGCAATTTGGATGGAGAAACATCTTTTCTGTATAAGTGAAGAACCGAATAGAAGAATTAGGAACAACACTGGCCATCTGTATTGCACTGACTGCAATAAAAGAAAGTAAGGAATATATAGGCAACTAAACTGATTTCTTTCTGGAGGAAGTAATTACTTCACTGATCAATTAAATATAAACACAATGAGAACATGTTGGAGTAGAAACACCTGTGTCAGTGCTGCAGAGCAGTGCATTGCTGTGTGTATGAAATCCCCTGAGGTCCCTGTTCATCTGTGGCCAGGCTGGGTCCCGTTCGAACGCGGAGGGAGGTGAGAGGGTCTCAGTGAGAAAGGCCTGACAACAAATGGCTTAATTAAATGGCTGTTTTAATAGGACAGAATAAAAAGAGGAGTAGAGGGAGTGAGTAAATCTTAAATCCCTTCATGTGGTGGGAACCCCACATCTGTAGTTTTAGATGGAGCCCGGAGGGAGGTCCCACAGTATGTTGCACAGATCCTCTCTGTGTAAAGAGTTCCCTTCTTTTATGGTCATTCAAGCTATTGTATCTTTTACTTTACAAACCCCAGCTGCATTTATAAAGGGTGTAGAGCATGGTCTGAAAGCCGTGCCGGACACAAGCCCAGCCCAGGTCTGTGCCCACTTGGGTGAACTGTTAGGTGGCTCAGCAGTGCCTCAATGTACAGCGTCACCCAATGAGAATTACAGTGTTGGAATCGAGCTGCACAAAGGCAAACAGTGGCCTCAGACAATCTCCGTGAGTGCTGAATTGCTGTAGGATGATAGATGCAATGAAATGAGAGCAATTACCAAGCTGTTTCTGAAGATTTAGTTGACCCTGCTCAGTTACCAGTTCTCCAGAACTGAAGATACTTGCTATGCAGGAGAAAAATGGAAGAATATATATCCTGAAACATATTGAAAGAGAAATATTAATACATTGAAGGCTAACATGTAATAATATTGAAAATTATGAAATACTGAAATGTTTGGCAAAGGATATTGCATCTTGATTTTTGAGAAGAGGGTTGAGAAAAGATAAATATCCCATTCAATTTTTATTAGTCATTTGATGCTCATTGTAATTAGCAATGTCATAATTTAATAAGCCAGACATATTTTATTAAGCATCCTTGGTCCTGACTTAGTGTACTATAAGAAGTATAGTAGCTGTATGACTGTTAACCACGTGAACTTTGAAAAAATAAGATGTTTTATCCTGCATTAAGTTTTTTGATTAATATTTCTTCTCAGCATTTTAGAGGTATGGTTATTTGAAACCTAGAAGCATGTGATAACTGTGATGAACATAATCAAGTATGTTGAGTTTGTGCTTGTAATTGCCAGTGAGAAGCATTCCACTAGCTGATCCCTTCTCTGTGTAGAGGGACCATGGAGGAGGCTGTCGCAATGCGGATGCCATACTCCCTGGCAAAGGAAGGAATGCTAATTCACCTGAACAGAAGTGAATTAACAGGATTGAGATTCAGGATTCTCACTCTCAGCTGTGAGAAGAATCTTGCACTAGGCTGTAAACTTATTTCTCTTCCCCATATTAGGAACTCCAACTCTTCTTTCAATTAATGTTGCTACAGTATTGGTAGCATTAACTGATTTCTTCAAACATACTTTTATAACTGAAGTTGATTTTTTCCGTTGCTTCTGTCTTTCAGTTCTCCATTAAGAAATTGTTGCTCATACTTTCAACAAAATACTTTTAAACTTCTGGAATCTGAGATAGTTATGAACACTAAAACATAAAAGCTAAAGAAAGTTGATGTGAAAACATTACAACACATCACTTGTGAGGTAGCTTAGTAGGATTGCTACTAGCAAGATTGCTCTTAATTGCTTTTACAAACTATGGTTTATAATATCAAACTGCTGCTATAAAAAGTAAGGAATTAAAGAGAATGCACTTTACATAAAGGGGGAAAAAAGAAAAAACTTACATGCCTGTTTGGGGTTTATTTTGCATGTTTTAATTCTGTTAGTAGGATAAATAATTGCAAAGTTTTAAATTCTATATAAGTTTATAACATGAAAATATAGTAAAAAAAATAGAGTGCAACTTTAAAACACAGTCATCAGCTGTAAATACAGTCATTAGTCAACTCATCTCGCCACATAACTTATACTATTTGACATTTTGCAAACTACCAAATTATGCTGAAGCTTTGCTTTTCTCTAAAGCAGAAATCAGCCAGCCCAGGTGAGGTTTTGCTTTGTGAGGGTTAGCAGCAAATCAAGGTGTGGGGTTGGTGATGGTCCAGGACCACTGCTCTCGCTGTTACACCTGAGATGGATGGCCCAACTCCTTCTTGCTTTATTGCATTTTTCAGAGGTACAGCCATATTGCAGTTTTGGTTCTGCAGTCAACAGGGTTGGGTGGAAGTAAGAAACACACCTTGAGACATTCTGATACTTAGCTTAAGTTAATTTTGTATGTGTTGTCTTAGTGTGTGACAGGTCTGTAAGACAGAGAAATTGCCTGGTTTAGAGCACAAGCTGACCAAGCCATATTGAGGGGGAGAGTGAAGGGTTAGTAGCTCTAGGTTAACATCAGTATCACATGACACTGCCCCTGTAGTGTACTCTTTCCCTAAAGTTGTCTAGCTATAAAGGAAAAAAAAAAAGATGTTTTGTCAATTTACCTATTTTGAGTGGTTATGTTTTCCATTGGTTGAGAACTGATGGGTGAAAATGTGGTGGGGTTTTTTAAATGGATTTATATCTTTTACTTCTGAACTTTAAGAACTGATACCTGAAAAATTTAGAAATAACTATTTGAGCTGACAATACTTGAAATGGAAACCATTTCTAACCTCAGGCTAGTCATTTATTGCTGTACTCTTCCAGCAGCCTATGCACATATGTGTGAACATAGATCTATACATGTATATATGCTTATAAAAAAATACATCAAAAAATATTGAAATGGAACAGCTTGTCGGCTGAACAAATATTGTGCTTGGTTGAAACACACAAAGGATGTTTTAAGTATATACTGGACTGCCTCACTATAAGCTTAAAGACACCACACACTGTGTTGCTCCTTTTTTAATTCCAAGTCAAGATACTCTACTGATAGATTGTTTTAGGCTCATATTGAATAATGAATTTTCACAGTACACGCTGCAAAATGAATTGGCAGATCTTGTGAGTGGTTGGACTGTAAATCTGAAATAAGACTCCCTTCGTCACAGTTTCAGTTCTTCCCACCAACTGTTCAAATGCCTCAGGTGCCAGAACGGGTTAGAAAGCCCTGTGAGAGGATGGCAGTTCTGCTGATGACAGTGAAAATGCAGCCCTGCTTTTTCTGCCTTTAACTGCACACGGTGAGCACAGCGTGGAGCTTTACGCTTTACAGTAAGCCTGAGCCGTAAGGAAATGCTGGTACAATGCATCACTTACCTTTATGTTTATAATCACAGCTAATGCTGTAAAGTTATATACTGAAGGTACTTAACCCTGTTTTCAAGCATTTATTTTTGTTATACGTTAACATATGATACATAACTGAGTAGTACATGGTGACAGGAAAAAAATTAAAGTGGTAGTATACCTTTAAAATTACATTTTCATTACTATCTGGTACTAGGACACTTTTACAATAATACAGTCATGTTTTTTAAAAATCCTCCCATTGTTAGACATAAAAGGAGTTCATGTTCCCAAAGACATTGTAAGAAACAGGTGTCCTTTAAGTGCACAGCAGGAGGCAGCTGACGGTGGCTATTTTAATCATATAACCCTAGGACATAATGCTATTCATACGCTTCAGTCAGTAACAGAAATAACCACCAACTTTATTAGGGTTCCAGTTTGCCCCCACAGTTTAAGTCTTCCTAGCAAACCAAGTTTTGTTGTTCTGAAAGAACTCAGCGCAAACTAGTGTTCATCTTAAACCCAACAACAGCTCCAGGGTGAGGGTCCCCATGTGACTGTGAACTTTCAAAGGTAACGAAGAGCAGTGTTGCTGGGAATCGGTGGATGAGATGTAAACTGTTTAACCTTTCTGTCCTGGCCTGAATAAGACTAACAAAATGCCCAGTCCCAGGAAAGGCACACATCTTGTTTTTATGAGGAAGGTATAGGTTTAGCATTAACATCATACAAAAATCAAACCAGCACAATCAAACTCTTTCGTTTTGTTGAACAGGATTGTGATTACACTACTGCCCAGACTGACAGATTTATTTATTTTTTTTTTTTTCCCCCCTTGTGATTTTGTTGACTTTCAGGGGAATCGGGCCCTGGCTGACAGACTCTTTCCGTAGATCAGGGTTAAATGGCTTTCTGTATCTGACTGTTGGAACAGACACGTCAGCCAAGAAAAGTCACAGCAGCACAGTACAGCTGAGTTTCTCCGTAGCTGGGTCACTGTTCCGTTTGGTTGGAGAACCCTCTCCCTCATTAATAAATCTGGTGTGCACTGTGTGTACTCATGCAGTTCCATAGCTCCGCTTCTCTTAAGCAAGGGTAATAGGTGATGTTTGTACATAAAGAGATGGATTTGATGTATTGTTAGCTCCATAAGTTAGAAGTTACTTAGCAGCTCAGGTAGGAGGCATGGTAACAATAAAAGGGATTTTTTTTATTTATTTTTTTTTAAGTAAGATCTTTGTCTTAAGAGAGCAAGAGTAGGATGTGTTATGTATTATATGTATGTTTTGCATATACTTATATTTTAATATATATTTGATTATTTTATTTTATAAAGTAAAACTTGATATAAGCTGTTAAAGGAAAATATATCATGCAGAGCCAACAACCCAAAGGGTGAAGCTGTTGCCGCATCATATCCCAGGTCCAGGCAGTAGCGAGGCTGAAGATTTATTCCAGCAGGCAAACACACACTACCTGCCTATGTATGTACGCCTGTATATGCAGTCAGCCACACAGATCACAGATACTCAGCACCCAAATGAACATAGCATCAGTGGCCTCATCCTGCTCCCCAGTCTGGATGCACTTCTGTATGGAAGCTCACCAGTGAGAACCTATGTATATGTACAGGGTGGATCCTTCCAGCAGCTGGGCTCAGGCACTCCAAGATCTCTTTTTAAGTGTATTTTGGATATTAGTAATCTCTGTCCATTACATCATCCTAAGCTATGTGATTTTACTCTCTTTTGTGGGAAACATTGTGACTTATCTGGTAATGCTGTCATCTTGTTTGCCTAATTACCAGAGAGAGCACTGATTAGGCTTAAACTCTAACAAATAGATTTTTACTTTGTCTGAAATATATGGATCAAAAGTTAAACCAAAGTTCTTTTGAACAAAGAACTAATAATGATTAAGAGCTACCTTTTTTCTCTTGTACCTTTCGATTGATGGTAGGACTACATAGTATGATTGATTAAAATCAGTAATTTAGAAACTGCCAAAACAATGCATTACAGAAAGGGGTCAGCATGACAACAAAATGATACAGATGACCCTGACTGTAACATTTAAAGTTTTTAGAGTATAACACCTTTCCATTTTTCTTCCCATCCTCCCAAAAATGCAAGCAAATTGGTATCAGGTTTTCAACGATGACTTCAGTGCTAGGTGTTGTAGCGCTTTTTCAAGGAATAAAGAATGCTTTAGTTTACAACCTACACAAATACTGAAAAGTACCTTAATGAATATTAATTATGTTAAATTTTAGTTATTTGATTTTTGAGTATATGTTCCTCACATTTTTTGGTAGCTTATTGTTATTTCTCTTTGCTTATTTATATGACTGTAAAGCCAAGGATATCTACCCCTGTGTTAAAGGCCCCTTGTAATATGTGCTGAAAAGTCCAAGTTTAAAATATGATCTTTGCTCAAATAATCTCATTTTGAAGACCCTTTGGAAGAAGGGAATGCAAGGAAGTAGTACAGCATCATGCTTCCTAACACACCTATTCAGGGTACCAGTTTGTAAAGTTTAGGTAGCCAGCACAGCCAAGTGAAGCAAAGAGAGATTAAGGGGGAAAATGAAACAACTCAGCAATGTAAGCGGCAGTGTGAAAGAAAAGAAAAAAAAAAAAAAAAGGCATCTATTTGAAAATGTTAGAAATAAACAATGACCGTTTGACAGGGGGAAACTGATACTTCTGTTCATGAGACTGTCTGAGGGGATAAAGAGGGAAGATGTAAAAAGATGTCTGAAATTCTCTAAAAAACAAATTCACAAAATTACATTTGTAACAGCAATCTAAAAGATTGTGAGCAGAGAAAAACAGCCAGTGGAAGAAAATGTCCCTTGTGTAAATCATGTGATGAAGTGTCAAGGGAGAGTTTGAGTTCTCTGAATGGATATGAAATGCTAGACTGTAGAAATGCTACACAGGAAAAACCTAGAATTTTTGGCAGGAGTTCAGGATTCATGGAGGGTCAGAAAAGGAGGGTCTGGATGCAATAGGAAAAAATAAAGTTCTGGTTTGATCTTAAAGCAATTGTTAGACATCCATGAGGAGATGTGACAAAGACAAGGTAAGATTTAGTTCAAATATGTAAATTAGAGAGATGGCCCTGCGAGACATACAAAAATGTCCTTGCAGGTGATAAATGGCCAAAGATAAGATGTGCAGAAAAGAGAGCAGGAAAGCAAGGACAGGCACCTCTTAGAGCACCCAAAAAAAAAAGAAAAAAAAGAGCTGATGGTAGACAAGAAGATGACATAGATAATGAGAAAGGGTAATTACATGAGGAATTATGATCAGCTGTCTGGCTTATGTTATAGAAAGTGGTTTACAGATGAGTATGAACATGAAGTACTAGCTTTTAGCCTTGGCTTAGAAAACATTCATTAGAAAGCTTTGCCAACATTTCCTTAAACAGATGCATTGCGTGGAGAACAGAATGGGAAATGTTGAAGGGAAACTCCCTGATATGACCGTAAACACTGCATTCAGCAAGTTTAAAGAGTTATGGAACATAGAAATGCAACAAGCAGAATTTTTGCTCTTTTTCTTAAGATAGGAGAAATCAAAGGGGAGCAGGGTGAGTGATGACAGAGAAGTGTGAAGAAAGGAGACTCCTGTCCAAAAGTGGAAAGAGAGGGTAATCTCAGAAGAGAGAACAGAGGCCTTAAGTCTTTTAAGGAGGGAAAAGACTTTCTTGGAATAACAAAGGAAGGGGAGCAAGGATCATTTGAAGCAGAGCTAACTGCCTAGACACCAAGCCATGACTTAAAATGCTGGTGACTGTCTCTGTGAACTGCATTGCACTACAAAGACAACCAAGATGGTTTAGAACTGGTCTGTGTCTGTCTGTCTTAGAAGTGCTGCATTAAACAGGGATGAGAATTTATCTCTTCTCTTTGTGGAGGAAGGCCTTACCTGAATATGTGGAATAAATATACAGCTTCAAAATATTATATAATGGATTTTGGTGAAATTAAGACAGAATACAGCCTTTCCCAGATATAAACTTTGACGTATTATCTAGGTTGTGTGATTATAGGGGAGGTCTTATTGGTAAGGCTGAAAATGGCTTACTATTTAACAGCCAAGGTTTCTAACTAGCATCTAGAAACAAAAAATATCCAAACAGTTTTCAACAAAAGACAGAAAACAGACAATATATTCTCACTCTATAATGGAATGAAACATTAGAATAAAAATATACAGTAGCACAAAACCTGTTGCCTTTAGGAGTCTGAGATGTATCTTCCTTAACTTCATACTTCATTGTTATAAAGAGAAAACTATTAATTTTCCTAATGAGGCATTCTAGAGCAGTGTTGCTTTATATAATGCTAATCTTTTTCTCCTAGTTTTCCTTCATTTGGTTTTAATAATACTTATAAAATAATTTAGTCTGCAGGTGTAACCAAATCTGAGCCTTCCGGCTATTCCAATCACACAGTATGTAATTATTATAAAGAGGCAAGTTATTGTTATGCCTGATTGTAGTTGGAAGAGAAGATAATTGAATTGAAACAGAATAAGACTTCACAGAAAACTCCTATTTTGTGGTACTTTTTTTGTGGCATGTTTCAGTTCAGTGTTTTACTTTTTTAAAATTTTTTCACTTTTATTTTCTATTAAATTTACTAATTTAGTTTTAATTTACTAAATTTACTTGTTGTGACTATTTTTTTCCTTTTGCATGTAGTTTCAGGGCAATTTTTAGGGAATAAGTGTCCTCATCTATAGTGAGCAACTTTGACACTAGCAGTAACATATTAAAAAAAAAAAAAGCAAAGATGCTAAGTAAGATACTCATAAGGCAAGTGTCTTAGAATACAAGCTGTCCATATGATTTTGTTTAGTTACCTTTGCTTTTATGTTGTGTATCTTTTTAGGGTAAAACACCTGAATAAACATATTACAGATGCATATCACAAGCTGTGAAGAGTACAGAACAGTGAATAGAAGAATGTTCTCTTGTGGTACAGAGTCTGGATTGAGACAAAAGCAGGTTAACTAGAAAATAATGACAGGTTGCCCAGAAGATACAAACATAAGTTGTGTCCTCCACCTTCTCATGCCTCTTTGCCATCACTTGCTAGAAGCAAGAAATAATGTAGTCGTTTTTCAGCCATCTTTGCTTCTGCTAATAGTTTTTATTCCAAACAAAAGGTGAAGAACAGGGAGAAAATTAAGATGACAGGCATAAAGTAAATTAGAGCCAAAAAAGCTCAGTGTGAGCATGTGTAGCTAAATATCTCCACTTCCAGAAATATATTTCTACCTTTCCTAATTGCAGCATCAGCCCTTTTTGTGCTGCTTATTTTTAAGTAGAAGGTGTAGTAAGGAATAGAATTAGTGAAAACATTTGCTTGGGTCCAAGCGAAGAGTCAAGAATTTTATGGAAAAGAAATCCATCAGGAAATACTAAACACAAAAATGTACCAAGAAGTTTCAAAACCACAGACTATTGGGAGAGCATTCAGAGGAGCACTTATTTCTCCTTTGTCCTCCCACAAATCAGGAAATCTAAAGCTTGAAACAGTTCAGAGAGAAGAAATGTGAAAGCAGAAGTTTCCTTTAAATGGAAGAGTTATCTCAGTTGCTACTCCAGTAATTATGAAGTGACTACCTGGGGAGAAAAAGAAAAAGAGAGAAAAAAAAAAAGGCAGATGGAATGAAGCTGTTGTCCTAAAAGTAATGTTGAAAGACTTAGCTTCAGATCAAAAATAATTAGTCTATCTGCCTTAGTCATTTACCTACCCAGCCTGCAGTAACAGCTATATAAATTACTAGTAACCTAATTATCATCATTAAGCAGGTGTATCCAGTGTGTTTTTTTCTTGTGTTGGATTTTTTTGTCTGTTTGCAAGTCTTTATGGCATCCAGAAGTAAAATGTAAAAAAAGTGGAAAACAAGTAGGTATACCTAGAAAAATACTGGTGGGGGGGCGAGGGGGGGAGATTTGGAATAAATATCTGTTTACAGTGTAAAGTCAGCAGGTTTTGTAAACTCTTAAAGTAAGATTATAAAAGATGAAACAGAAAAGCTTACTTCAGCTTTTAAGAAAGATGTAAGCAATTTTAAACTCTACTTTTTCCCCAGGGAGCGTCTGCAAATATTTCTAATGAATTACAGCATAATAAAAGTATTTGCTGGGTGATAATATATTTTTCCTATTAATTTCTTAATTTCTAGAATACTTAATTGTAGGTCTCAGGGGCATGAGGTTAAAGCAGTATCTTTCCATGGTGAAAGTATGCACTGTATTGCTTTTTTCAGCAGGTTTTTTTATGTAAGATTTTTTTTTTTTTTCTTCCTCCAAAATTTTGAGAAATCAGAAGGCTGAGGTGAGTCAAGAAGGTGGCTGACTGTTTTAGGAAGTTGTGGAGTTGAAAGGTAAATATCGTCTAGTTAAGGAGTTCCTGATAAGGACATGGTACGAAGTCCAAAATGGATTTCTGAGAAATAGCTTTAAGTTAGTGCAGTAGTCACCAGGATAAGTGGCAACGGTTCAGACTTTCTTCTCCATTTAGAAAGACAAGACTCTTTTAAAACTAACCTTGTAAACTTGAAGGATTATTGGTTATAAAATGAATGATTATGTTTTCTCCATTTTTTTTTTCCTGAAACTGTAATTGATGTTGCCAGTTTAAACCAGGAAGTAGGTTTAATCAAAGAGAAATAATGTATTTTAAAGGAATGGAAATCCCTTATAAAATGCTTGAAGCATTTTTTTTTTTTTTTTCCTCAAGTTTACTTGCTTCGTTGCATTGCAGAATTATGACCCCTTGGTACCTATAACTTTTTTTTTTTTTTCCAAAATCTAAAAGATTCCTGTATGCATTGTGACTGTTTTAATCATCATACAGTATAGGTCACAGGAGAACCTGTCAAATACAACAGCCTTTCCCACTCCATTTAAGTAATAAAGCAATAGTTCTCTCACTCTAAACAAAAAAAAAAAAATTGTAAAATATAAATTAAAAAAAAAGGAAGTAAAGAGAATGGCCCTTTCAAATCTTAAATACACAAAACCATGAAAGGATATTAGGAGTGGGTGCAAAATGTGTGAAATAAATCTTTGGGAATCCAAATGAATGAGAGCGTCCAAAACCTGTAACCACACCCTGAAGACAATAGTTCTCATCCTGCTTTCACAGGAAGCAAGCTCAAATAGACAGTACAACACAATCTAAATTAGAATTTGTTTATCAGAAAATCATAAATGATATTCATTCTCAAATGGAGAAAAGGCTTTCAAATTAATTCACTACTTTAAAAATTAAATACATATCATAGTACACTGAACTTTGGTTTTTCTTATAGATTATGTTTTTGCAGTTGCAGCGAAATAATCCAATTAAATCTTGGATGTTATATTTTTTTCTCACTTCCCAAGTTATCTGCCACATTGGTAATTGCATGTGTACCAATTGTAGTTATTATTAGTTCACAAAGATAATTTTGATTGCAAATGACATATTGTTTGGTGTACATATTGATAACTTCCCAATTCATTGCATGTTCAGCATTTATGAAGCACTTAACATGTTTGGGGTTTTTTTTTGACATTTCTAAGTCCTTGGTTTCACAGGTATGTGCTAGGGACGTGGTTTATATATTTGCTTATAAATAAAAAATGCAGTAGTGTATCCTTAAAAATGAAACACAGCCTAGTTTCAGAATTCTTTTTATATCCTCTTTCTACAAAAAAATGGATAGCTTTCATCCTGCCTTACTTCTCTGAAGACAAAACCACATCCTAGCAATTCAGTAACAGGATGTGCAAGGTATAAATGTAAGTGGAAGATGCTATTTTGAAGTCTGCATCTGTAAATGAGAACCCTCATTAGTGTTTCCTTCCAATCCTAATTTCATTCTCTATAGCAAGGCACAAGGGGTATTTGAACATATGGAAACCTGGAGCTTAATTGTTCCGATTCCATTCAGCCGTTCCAGCTCTTCAGCGCTTTGCACTGTTTAGCATTTGTGTGCATTAGGTAATAATTTAGTGTGTCCCATTCCGACCCAATTTATGTATGTTTGGCTGCAGACCAGCGCTGTGGGCACATGGTATGGAATTGTCATAAATCTGCCTGTGCTGACTGGAAGCGCTGTATTGCTGCGGTTGAGAGCGTGCATGCGTGAAGGTTTCGGCATGCTCACGGAGCAATACCGCCCATTCCCAGCAAATCTCCCAGGGACTAAATTAATGTATCTCATATTGTATTGATTGTAGCCAATAAGTGCCTAAATGATTTGATGCGAGGCAGAGGGATTATGAAGGGAAGAGGGAAGAGGCAGCTTGAAAGAAATACGCGGTTTAATTACAGGATGAATTTCGCCAATCTACCTCCCCCTAGGAATTTAACAAATAGGCCTAAGTGCACTTAGCTGTTCCTGACATCTGTTGGAATGATATCTGCCTGTGATGAGGGAACCGTGGGAATTGGTCTAAGGGTATTGTCAGGACCAGTGAGCCACAGGAAACTGCTTTTCTGGCTGCAAAATTACACGAAAGAAAAGCCTGCATTAGCAGTTTGAGGTTAAGCTGTAATGATTACGATTTCTGTAACAGAATTCCACTTTCTGATTTCATGACGCTGCCTGTGTCTTTTGAAAGATGTTGAGTAAATATTAAAAATGTTGTTGAAACATAAGCAGTGAAATACAAATTTAAACTAGAGTCAACTATTCACGGTGCTGCTTTTGCTGGAAACTTGATCTATGCCTTTTGAGAGAGACATCCAGGTTTATACCTTTTTTATGATGTGTTGTTATACGTTATGAAACTCGGGATCTCTTAGGTAAACAGTGGAGTTGGCATGAAACCTAGGGAACACAAAAGCTGGAGCTTCAACTTAAATTCTGTAGGAAGACAAGCATGGTAAAGACTGCTGTAGTGTATTTGCTCGGTTTGATTACGTCTATAATTTAGAGGGAAGTATAGATTGCTTAATGCTTTCCACTGTGTTTTTTGGTATTTGTGCTTTACCTCTGCAAAAGAAAACCTGGCAATACCTTTTAAGCACTAAGAGATAGAAGTTTCTCTGCATTATTTGAAAGCTGTGTTTTCCTGTGCTTTGAGCATTGATGTCTATTACCTCATAAATTTCTTGGAAATCGTTTCCTTTGAAAAAGTGATAATCGTTAATTTCAGGAGGTAGAAAGAGAAGGTGAGACTGTGTCCTGTCATCGAAGCTGCACGCGTGTCAGTGCCTGTGCGTGCATCCTGACCATGCATTGTGCCTATGCAAGGACTGAATAACCCACAAGATTAGGCCTGTCTCATGCAAATTCTTCTGCCTGTGCTATTATTTTCCTGTGATTTCCATGGACAAATTTGAAAGCAAAAATATATGGTTAATTGATTCTACTGTAAAAGGCAAATTAGAATTTATGGCTGTAGGAAATGTTTATGACAAATACAGTGATTGAGGATAGAATTTCAGTTTGTGTAACCATGCAATGTTTTTTTAGAAATGACTGTTTGAATTCACATCCATCTGAATTCCTGATGCCCTCCTCTGTTTTACAGATTCCTCAAAGACTGCAGTGATGTTAAATGGACAAGCACGTGACAAAGATGATAAATCACAGCAAAGCAAAAATTTAGTGTTTTGGGGATTATTTTTTTTTCCCTGCTATAATCCTGACAACACACATATAAAGGTATTTATGTAAGTGACAGACAAAAATACACAGAGGAAGAGAAAGACACATGCATGTTGGTTTAACATGCATATTGTTTTTAAAGACCAGAAAGTTAAGAAAACCAGAAGATTGTATTTGAAAGGGTAACGAGACTACAATAGGCTACACCAATGTTGAAACCAAAACATTTTAGTATAATTTTGCCCAGCGTTGACTAAGTAATTTGGTGAATATATAGAAAAAAGAAAGCAACTGATTTGCTTTTGAGGATATGAAAAACAAAGGATAAGAAACTTGGAGACAGCACCTCAGTTTTAAAAATGCAGTTGTCTTGTTTTTTGTTTGTTTGGTTGGTTTTTTTTATAGCAGAGATGTTTTCCTCTGACAATGAATTCTTAGTTAACATTAAAAAAAAAATCATTCTTAATCTCTCAATTGCAAAATATGGGATTGCTATCCAATTTCCTATGAAACCTAATATAATGCAAATTAAAGCCAAGATACCTGAAAAAATCTTCTTTACAAATACACCAGCATTATTACTTGATTTTTAGGAATGTCTGTATTTTGCTTAGTTTCCTGAAACTGAAAAGTAATACAACTTTCTGTGCATAGTGTAAATCTCCTCGTAATAGGATTAAATACAATGTTAATTTATTTCTCTCTGCAGCCGTAAATACTCTAGTCATTTATCAGAGATAAAATGGGAATTTTTTTTTGCTCCGTAAGCACCCTATGTATTAAATTGTAATATGTATATAATTATCAGGGTTTTTTTTCACTTTTACCTGAAATGAGCTATCTTTGTGTCATATCTTACAGCAGTTCAAAACAACTGCTATATAATATATGCTCATCTAGGCTAATATTTTGAGTTCATTCAAATCTTCCACCTATAATTAGGCATCTAAATATAACGGCCTCATTTTTGAAAGACGTGAGAACATTTGGGTACAGTGACTTGCTAAGATTTGCTGTGCTCTGCGCTTCTGAAAACCAGGCTGTATCTGTAGGTAGCCTAAATAAAGACTCATGAACTAATTTGAGACTTAACTAGAGTTTAAATTATTGGGCGTGTTTCTCAGTTTAGGTTATTCTTAAAGGAGCGAACCAGTGATTCCTGGCAGCATTCCCTGTGTGTTTGGCGCTGGTGACAAAGCACCCAGGCTTCGGTGTGAAAGGATTGCGCCCTGGTGTTAAAAGTATCTTTGAAAGCTCTGTAACAGTTCAATGTTGTATGATATTATACCAGTTTAAGGCACAAGCTCTGTCTTTTGTATTCTAAATTTGCTAGAAACATAATGGAAAATTGTTTAGGTGGAGCACTCTCAGTGGAACTGAATTATGTATGGATAATCTGAAGTGCTTGCTCTCTTCAAAGCCAGTCAGTGTGTTTAGGGAAACACATTACTTGCTTTGAATAAAACACATTTTATATTTAACAGAGCATTTATGACTGTCAAACAGTATGTTTCTTTTTCTTCTTGTATTGGTGGTACTTTCAGAAAATTTATCAGAAAACTGTTTCAGGGATTGTTTTGTTTTTCTAGTTGGAATGAATTTTAATGATTTTAGTTATCAGTATTTTTAATCTGTAGATTTAGATTCCTCAAGAAAAAAAAAAGAGGTATTTTAAAATGTGGTATTACTGCCACAAAATCACATTGTGATTGTCATTCCTAATACCTTGTAATTGTCACCAGTACTGGCACTGGCAACTAGATGAGACAGAGCAATCAAAAAAAAAAAGCTATTCTTCATTAATGGGAATATTCTCTGTGTAATGTGCAAACCAGTCCAGAAAGTCCAAACTGTAGTCTGAGTGTATTCATAGTAATTCTTTACCCTTTGTCCAAGTTGCATTTCATTCATTTTCTTATATTTAAATTTGGCATCTTTTGTTAATTGAGACTTCTTGTAGCTGAGGCTTGAATGGAGGCTAGGATGTAGATGAAGGAAAATGAAACTACAGTAGTGTACTAGCATTAACGTTGCTACTTTCAAGGTTTGGTTGTTTGATTTAATTATTTATATTTTTTTAAACACATATATTAATTATTTTTTGCTGGACATTAAAAGAAGATACAGGCATGGATCTAGGTACATTCTGTAGTAGCCAGAGAAAAGACATTTATTAAAAAAAAAAGTAACGTTTACAGAATTGTAAAGTTGTATAGGCTGTGTTTTATTAGAAAATAACAGTAACGCAATATTATTGTCTGAGAATATTTTCAAATATGGATAATTATGCTTATGACATAGCATAACAGAAGACTGGAATTAAGCAAATACTATGGTTCACTGTTATTCCCAAAGTCCCATAATTTCATTTTCCCTCCCATTGTGAAGAGAGATTTTCCTGCAACTCTATCTACCCTTTGGAAAAAGAATAAGTTTTCAAAAATTATTGGAAGTATCACCATTGTCACAAAATATTAACAATTAATTTATTAATGTATTTCCACATTTCATGAACATGCTGGCATATCTAAACAAGGAATGAAAATAGCTGTGGTCTTATGAAATCTCTGCATTTCCTTGGAAGCTCAGTGTTTCACAGTGCAAAATTCAGCTATCAGACTGGTTGTTACTGAGCCAACCAAGAGTGCGATTTAAAAAAAAAAAAAAATAATAATTCCGATGTTGAACTTAATGGCTTTCTTGCTTCCTCGTTTTTCATGTGACATGAGCAATTCATAAACACTTTGTGGCTTAGGCAGCAAGGTGGGAGCAGAAGTATCTAAAAAAAAAAAGCCCTAAAATACTCCAGGAAAATCTGTAGCCAGAATGACAAATCCGTAGGCACAGCTATAAAACATACAGATCAGTAGCACAGAGCCATAAGAATATATTGACTGAGGCCCAAACTCATCAGAAGATTGATCAATCCAGCTGACTTGCATTAATTGTGAAATAGAAAGAACGACGCGATCAATGATAGGCATGAAAGTGCAGCGGTAATGATGCCACATCTAGCTAATCCAATAATGGAGAACCTGATGTATAGTGTATTGGAATTGCACTGTTCGGGCCCCTGTCACAGTAAAGTATATCCTGCAATTATGGGGAAAAATGGAGCAGGCAGCGGTTGAGCCAGCCTAATCGGCCAGCACCACAGCGGTTCTCCTGATTAAACACCAAGTTAAGTGACACTCCAACACTGCAACTTGTCTGCGTTATAAAAGATAGTCCTTAAATTCATGTGAAACTTTGTGTTTTAATCAAAGCAAACTATGAATATTAAGATATGTGCAAGATTCTAGTTAACTGTGAACATTTTAACGATTTATAAGCTGATGTCTCACAGTCGGCTACAAGGAGAAAGGACCGCGTGCTGAATTGAGAGCCACCAGTTTCCTGTACTGAAAATCAGTTAGACTTGGTACAGGCTTAGGAACCTGATGGGAAAAAGAATATACTTAACAGACCATTAGAGAATTCAAATTTAGTTAACTTCTGTAAATGTTTGCCTATAGTCACTGATTTTAGTCTGCTCAGTGTTCCATGTTGATGAAAGGAACATTCAGAGGAACAGCAGAGCCATGATGCAGTTCATTCATTCGCCTTATCCCTTGTCAACAGTGTTTCTCACTCTTTTTTCTCTTTCTCTTTTTCTTTCTTTCTTCTTTTTTTTTTTTTTTTTTTTTTTTTTGCAAGTTAAAT
>JAAGAY010005722.1:0-31336 GCA_011801015.1 Ardeotis arabs
TTTTTTTTTTTTTTTTTTTTTTTTTTTTTTTTTGTTGGGAAACAAGCCTAAAAAATGTAATCATAACGATGTTATCTTTATGCCTACACTGGATCCCATTGGAATTAGCATTGCATTTTTTTTTTTTTTTTTTCCCCCAGATGGTGAAAGCTTGCAAATTTTTTGAGACTACTACATAAAGGTGGTAAGTAGCGTTTTCAGAGGTTCATTTGTTTTGCTTGCAGTTTTCGGAGTGAAGTCATTGATGTAAAACTGAACTTTGGTCGTTTAAAAACACACTGGAGTTTGTACTTTGGTTTCAGAGTACTTTAGTTTTTGACTTCTGCCACTTTGAAGTTTGAAGTGAGCTGCAGCAGACTGCAGGACAGCAAAGCAACTTGAAAAGGGAAGAATTTTTCCGGTACTAGATTCAGTCTGGGTTCTGATTTGGATATTGAAGTACCTGAATATTCTTTCCAACTATATGCCCTGCTACTTTAAAAGCAACGGGGGGTATTCCCTTACCTGCAGCGGTGGATGGATGGTGCCAGTTGTGCCTGACCTCCCGTGTGTCTTACCTACGCGTTTGTGTAACACTGTCACGGGGAAATCACTACTCTGAGCAGGACACGTGCCTCAGGAAACTGATGGAACTAATCTTTCAGGAAAATGAACACTTAAAATAATCAGCATTTGTCCCAGGGATGTTATATCCGCATCTAAAAACGAACGCAGAATGAGGAATCCTCTCGTCATTCGCTTGCGGACGATGAACGAACGCTGTCACGGGGAGCGCTCTCCGCCACGGGGCTCTGCACTGCCTGAGCGGCCGGGCCGGGCCGCTCGCTCGCTCCCGCGCTCTCCGTCCCTCCCCGCACCGCTGCTCCCCGCGGGGGGCTGGAGGAGGGGGGGCCCCGCACCGCCCCCGCCCGCTGCCGGACACCGGCCGCCGCCTTCCCAGCGTGCCTCGGTGCTGCCTTCCGCCGGGCTTCCGTCCGCCGGCAGCGGGTGTCGCCGCCGCCATCTTGAGGCGGGGCGAGGTGCCCAGCCGGGCGGGCCGCCATGGAGACAGGTGAGGGGTGGCGGTTGCCGCTGCGTCCCGGGCGCTCGGAGTGCTGGGTCTGGCGGGACCGCGCGGCGGGCAGGCCGAGTGCGTGCGGCCCGGGGCGAGGCCGCCTGCGGTCCTGCCGCACAGGAGCTGGGCCCGGCGCGGCCCTGGCGGGCGGCGGGCGCTGGGCGGGTTGTGAGCCCGCTTTCTCGGAGAAGGGGGCTGGGGGCAAGCTCCTGCTGCCCCGCGGGCGCGCCCGTGTCTGCCCTGGTCAGGCCGGCTCCGGCACCCCGTTTGCTCCGTTGCCGCCGTCCGTGGCGCCCCTGGAAGTGCCGGCGGCCCTCGTCCTCCCGGAAGCCGTGGGAGAGGAGGCGGCGGGAGGGCACCAGCGGGCGCGGCCGTGGCGATAGGGCTGGATCCTGCTTTCCCCAAACTCTTAAATAGCTTTTGCCGCGAATGACACCGCGACCTCATTTTTAACGTTTGCCCTTAATTCAGGAGTCAGAGCTGCAAATCTGGTAGCACAAGGCCTTCGGTCAATCCCAGTCTGGCCTTCGCTCCTGTGGAAGGCATTGGATTCCACAGTTCTCCACGAGCCCTGGGCTAGTTGCTATGCCTGGATAGCTTTTTAGAAAAAGGAAGGTGTGTTTAGGTCCAGGGTTTTCGGAAGCGCGTGTGTCCCGGCGTTGAGGTACGCCGATGGTGGCAGCTGGGGACTGAAAGCTGGCCTCAGCCCTGTGGATGAGCGGTCTGTAGTGGTAACGGCAGGCCTCGAGCTGCGAGCCCGTCTTCCAAGGGTTTGCTGTGTGTTCATTACGGTCAAGACGTGCATTCTCTTTACTGTTACTCACGTTCTCAGCTTGCATTGTACTGCTTTTGTATTCTCTGTCCAAGATTCTTATTTTTTTTAAGGACAGTACTTTTCTGTAGTGTGGAAATGCTCTGAGGTATGAGTTGGAGTCACTAAGGAATTAGAGACTTGTCAGTAAAATATAATGGCAAATATAATTTATCAAATTACTACCACCTCATTTTTATATCATAAGTTTTATAAGCATTACATAAAGAATTACTCCTACTGAAAGTATTTTATTTAGTCTTCATTGATGCTACAGAAATTAAAAGAACTAAAGACAGCATGGGCTATTTTAAACAGATTTTTAAATTACAGTTTAGTAGTTTGTAAAAATAATTTAAAATGTAGAATTATCATTTAGATAGATTTTTTTTTTTTGTTGTTGTTGTTGTTGTTGCTCTTGTCGGGATCACTTAGAACTTATCTTCTCAATGAAATATTTAATAATTTTCAACATTAATACAAACATAGGTGATGTTTGTAACAAGGAGGTAAGGGAAAATCTGTAATAACCAACCTGGATCCAAATAAAGCTGTTTCTCAGAAGGTTGGTGCCCAGCCTGCACTGTTGCATGGGGTTATTCCTCCCCAGGTGCAGGACTTTGCATTTCACTTTGTTGAGCTTCAGGCTTTCCTTTTGGCCCATTCCTGCAGCCTGTTGAGATTCCTCTGAACGGCTGCACAACCCTCCTGCGTTTCAGCCACTCCACTCAGTTTTATGTAACCTGCAGACTTGCTCGTGTGCAGTCTGTCATATCACCTAGGTCTTAAAGATGTCAAACAGCACTGGATCCCGTATCAACCCCAACGGTATACCACTAGTGACTGGGGTACGTTGTACTGTGAGAACACTGCAGCATTCTCACTAGTGTACGGTATCAAGATAGCTTTGTGAAGAAAAAAAAAAAAAACAACCAAAAAGGTGCCTTGTGTTACTTTCGAAAATACATACAACTAGGATTTCAGTGGTCTGTTTGCAGTTCCCGATTCTTACTTTCTTAATTTTTCCTGTACAGATATTCCAGGCTTCTTGCTCTTCCCTTTTCCTTTACTCTAAACAAAGTGCCAGTGGGCATTCCACCATTCTTTGTGCTTGTCTGACTGTAAAAAAAAAAAAAAAACAAAAAAAAAACCCCAGCATGTTTATTAATGATTCAGGTAATGAAGGCTTTGCTAAATGAATCTGTATTTATTATGGGGAGTTACTGCTTTTCTCCTGTTTAAACACGTTATCTCTACTTGTATGGCTCAAACTGAGAAAATTACTTTCAAATCTGTTGTGTGGATCCAATTCTTACCATTTTTCTTGTGTATCAGACGATACTGGAAATCGACTTCGGTTCCAGCTGGAGTTAGAGTTTGTTCAATGTCTGGCAAATCCAAATTACCTCAACTGTGAGTATTTAAAAGTAAACATCAGGATCCTGAATGAATATCGTTTAATGGTGTTTATTGCTGGTCATGTTAAACGGGGAAAGTGAGAGATAAACAATAAAAGGGAGATGGCTTTTTCTCAGCATAAAGGTAGTCTGTGAATAATTTAATTTGTCTAGATTTCGAGTGGGTGAGGTTTTTTAAAATGCAGAATGTTTTATTGGTTGAAATTAAAAAAACATGCATCGATCTGACTGAGAAAAAAAAAAAGAAGCTCAAGTCTGTAGTTAAAAAGTAATGTCAAGTTAACACTATTCCTTTATCTGAAAACAGAATTTTGCTAATGTTAATAATATTTTCAATTACTCTACTTAATTCCCTGCCAATTTTGATGCTACAGTCAATATTTCCTTTTTCAAAAAACTGTTCTCTTCCTTGCTGTTGTATGAAAGATACATACCATACGGAAGATGAGACTAGTTTATTATGCCTAGTATGTTGACGTAAAATACATTTTTTTCCCTGTGGTTTTTTTTAGATTTTTTTATTATAAAAATTTGGTTGTAATTGATAAGTTTTGACTAAAGTTTTGTGAATACGTATTCAAGTTTGGCAGTGACTTTTTTTACACATCTGTAACTGACAATTCCTTATCGGTCATTTTATTTCAGTTCTTGCACAAAGAGGCTACTTCAAAGACAAATCTTTTGTAAATTACCTTAAATATTTACTTTATTGGAAAGAACCTGAATATGCCAAATACCTGAAGTAAGTGTTAAAATCACTTAGTTTTCTATATTGTAATGATTTGCTGTTTACTTGCTGTTACGTAATGTACAGGTTTCCTAGCCTAATAGCGCAGTTACTAAGTTACAGTGTGGAATACGTCATCTTAAGTAGTTCAATACTTGAATAAAGCACATACATGATAAAACTAAAATAATGAACTGTGAATTATTGGATGCTCCAGTTTTAGTGTACCTTGTAAAAACTTGTATTAAGTATGGGTTTTTTTTAATCCAGGTATCCTCAATGTTTGCATATGTTAGAGCTGCTCCAATACGAACACTTCCGCAAAGAACTGGTAAATGCTCAGTGTGCTAAGTTTATTGATGAGCAACAGATTCTTCACTGGCAGCACTATTCACGGAAAAGAATGCGCCTCCAGCAAGCACTTGCAGAGCAGCAGCAGCAGAACAACACCTCTGTAAAATGAGAAACTCTTGGAAGAGCCACGATAAGCTGTACTTTGTGTCAGTTGAAGTATTTACAAGAAAGGAATGAACCCTTTTGTAGGTTTGGGTCTGGGTGTGTGTACATTTAATTTTTGATTTATCAAGTGACTGGGGTGCTTCTTTTTTCTTTCATCAACTTTTTTAAAGAAACAAGACTGATAAAGCCTACTTCTGCAATTCATTTTTTAGCACGGACAATTTTGTAAGAGCATTACTTACTGTAGTTATTGATTCCTCTTGATTTTGGAAACAAAACAGTTTTGTTACTTACTGACATTTAAGTATCTAAAACGAAACGTAGCTTAGAAGTCTGTTCTTAGGAGGCATTTTCCCTGGAGAATTATGATGTGTCTCAAACTGTGCCTAGGAACTCCCTTATGTACTACTTCTTACAACTGCAGGATGAGCAAGTTGAAGTGATGATATTGTACAAAATCTAAATTGTGGATTTTTCCCTTGAAACTGAGCTATTGTCATTTCTGTTTGCCTGGTAATAATTTTTGCTGGGGGTCTTACAGTTTTCCTTACAGCATGTTTTACAGATAGAAATCAAAGTGTGAGAAGACAAGGACTGCAGGAGTGGAGCAGAGAGAAGTCATAATAAACTTTGCAGATACAGCTACGGCCTACTCCCTTCTGTTGAGTATCTATTCCATTAAAGTCAGCTTACTTTAATCTTGGTTTTCTGCCAGCAAAACAGTGGTTGCTCTTAGGCTTCTCTACAGTACACGTGGTGAAAACAATTTGTGTTGCAAAGGAGTAAACACTTGCAGTATTGGAGAAGTATTTGCTATTTATGCCTGTGTAGGTTTTATCCTAAGAACACAGATCTTCGCACCTGTCAGGGATTTAATTTTCATATTTTAGATCGTAGTCACGCTACATTCATGTTATATTTCATATTCTTGTAGGAGCAGGTACTGCACCTGTTAACGGTTAACAGGACTGTCAGCCTTCAGCTGATCATACTTAGACTGAACAGATAAGCCATTAAACATCTCTGATGCTGAAAATTTATCTTAACAGCTTCAGTAGCTGTGTAAAGTCAGATTTAGGAAGAATAAGCAGGTTTTTCTGTTTCTCCTACCCCCCTGCCCTCCTTATTCACCATTAATGGTATAACTTAGCAGTTAAGTCTTAATCTTGAGTAATTGTACGCTGCTCTCTCGGTTTATAACATGAACTCGGCTCCTTTGAAAAGAGAGTGTTTGCAAACTCAAGTTTATTTCAACATGAAAGGAAAAATACAGGTTTTTGTTACAGGATTTTACTGGAAGGTTTGGTCCTAAAATTTAATGACACTTATCTTGATAAGGTAATTAACCATGAATTTTTTTTTAAACATAAAGGATTCCTTGAAAGGACACAGCAAATAACTTGAGAATAACATCTTCGTAAATGATTGACTACTGGAGGATTTAGTCTTCGGTAAACAGCATACGCACAAGCTCTGCTTTAAAACATTCTTCTTCAACCAGCTTCTGAGGCTGAAAGAAAAGTTAAGATGTTTTAGCGGCAATTAAAAAACCGGTTCTAGACTAGAGTCATTTGTATATACTAACATTAGCCATACTCCAGGGAGGGTGGAGGGGAGAGTGGAGCAAGCAAGGTAAGAATAATTGAAAAATGCCTGAGGGTTTTCTGGCCTTGGAAGAGGCATTTTTAAGAAAGTAACTGCTAATTTAAATAATATGCACAAGTTAAAACTTGAGCTGTAGTCTGTTTGAATCAAGAGTATACTGCACATAACCTTGTTTCACTCCCATAATTCAGCATTTGGATTTTCTTAAGTTTGAGGAGCTGCAAGTCAGGAAGCTAATATGGTGCTATGAATTTTCTTTAGCCCTCAACCACTACGTGCTAAGCGTACATATTTTCTTTGCTATATGTTTATTATACATAACATTATACAGAAAGCAGAGTGGTTTTCTCTTGAGGAACTGTTTGAGCCAGGAAGAGTGCACGGGTGGCAGCAGAAGAGCTGTTCTGCTCTTTTTAAACAAGAGGGTATCAGAAAACATGGATGACACTCACTTACAGCCATAAGCTCCTGCCAGTTTCCAGAACATAAGTAAGTCACTTACTGTTCCATATTTAAGTAGTGTAGGCACTCCTGTTAGTTTCAGATTCTTCCTGAATTCATTGTTGGGATCCTTCCAGCTGTTCAGGAAGAAGGGGTTAAGCACAGTTTGTGGAGGTGCAGTTTGAAGTTAGCGTGTTAAAATTCCTTCAAAGGTCTTTGCCTCACACCTCCCCAACCCACTTTTCAGAACAAGCATGCAGACAGTTCACATTAGGGATGGTGTAGACCTCAAAACTAAAAAAAAAAAAAAAAGCTTCATTCCTTCCAGAAAAGGACAGTGCAGTCAGTTATTCCAACAGGTCAGTTAACCTCCAGTCCACGAATAGCAAAGTTTTATCAGTGGTTGGCATTCAAACAGTTACTTACTAGGCTCTGTCTCCTACTAGGCAGTAGATGAATACAGACTCATCAGGCATGTTATGAAGTTCCTTCCTCACAACTGGTTCAGCTAGAGAGTAATTTTTAAAAAATCTATTAGTAGTTAATACTTTTACTATGCTACAGAATCACACAGATCTACTTTGACCAGCAAGGCTACTAGTTAATGTTTTGTCTGCTTCAGGTAGAGATCTGGATTTTGTTTCATCTGGTTATCCATAAGCTTTGCAGAATTTACATGCTCAAGGTTGAAGGGACTAGTCTTTGAGTAAAGGCCAGATTCTACTTTACCAAGTAAGAAAAATAATCGGTCTCCTGTCTGGATCAAGGCCCATCAGAACGGCAGTAAGCAGTTGCCATCTGTACTCCGGCATAAATGATCCAGAAAGTTCAGTGCAACGTTTTCTGAGGAGCTGCCTGCATCTTCTACTGCCAGGCACTGACTGGTAGGTCACTTCTGCTTCCTGACACAAACAGCAGAGCTGCGTTAACTGATCGCGAGATTCACATCGAGCTGCGTGCTGGGCCTCTGTCCCCGCATCCCCGGACGTGTTACAGCACACGCCGTTCAGGCGAACGCGGCTAGCAAGACCGAGCAGCAGGGGCAGTTCCAGTGAGGCGGCAGCCTTAGCCAGCTCCCAGTCACAGTCACGAGCCTGGCAAACCTGAACCTCGCCCGCTCTGCTCCCGACCCTCGACCATGGAGGCCGGCTGCGGCGGCGGGAGGCTGTGAGGCCGCTCTGCGCCAGCAGCTGCCGGTGGCCCACCTTACGTCTGCCGGGAAGGGGACCCGGCGCCTCTGCGGCTTCCGCCAGCGAACGGGAGAGAGACAGCGCGTACCCGCGGGCAGGGGCACCCGGGCGGGCCCGGGAGCGGGGCAGCGAGCGCGGTCCCCGCGGGGCTCAGCGCCGAGCGGGGCCCCGCCCGCGGGGCCGCTCCGCCGGTGCCGGGGCCCTGCGAGGGCCGAGGGAGCAGGGCGCTCCCCCGCCGCCCGGGACGCCGCCGGCCGCGCCTGCCTCTGCGCCCGCCGAGGACCGCCCCGGCGCGGAGCGGGGCGCCCCGCGAGCCTCACCCGTCACGCAGTCCGGGCACCAGCTCCTGCCCTCGGCATCCTTGTCGCCGCAGAAGAGCGCGAAGATGGGCCGGCCGTGGTAGCGCTGCGCCGTCTGCGCGAACTCGCGGTACCCGCGGACCTGCTTCTCCTCCCAGCCCATGGCGCCCGCGGGAGGCGCCGACCCCGAGCTCCGCCCCCGGCGCGCGTCGGGCACCGTACTTCCGCGCCGCTTCCCGGCGGCCTCTGCGGCGGCGGTTGCCAGGAGCGGCTTTGAACGGCGTCCCGGTAGGTCCCGGCCCGGGCCCGGGCCGCTCTTCCTCAGCGGCGGCGGGGCCGGGCCCGCCCGCGCAGGCGGGGCGCCGTGAGCCTGAGGCGGGGAGCAGGCGGGCCGCGGCAGCGGCGGCAGGGCTGGGGCCGGAGCCGGAGGGGGGCCCCGAGTCGCGGGCGGCTGGAGGCAGATCGCTCCGCAGAGGAGTCCCCTCGCCAGGGCCGCGTGGTGACCGAATCCTGCAGGCCGGCACGGCCGGACAGGCGTCCGGACTCGGGGCTGTGTGAGGCCGGAGGAGCTGTACGTGCAGCTGAGCTAAGGCGCAGAGTCGAAGTCTAGTTCAGTCTCGATAGAAAGTTTTGACGGCGTTATGCGTTGGATCCAGCTCACTTTTAATTTTGGGAGGCAGATGAAGGAGACGTAGGTTTCTGTCAGTCTCCACACATCGCTTTTACTTTAAATCCGTCTCTGTGAAGAAATTTAAGAATGAGCCCTTGATCTGTTTTCCTGTGGCACTGACATTTTTTTGTACTGACCCAGCTGCCTTGCGCGCTGCCTTAGGCTATCTTGCTAGTCTGTTTTCTTTTCTTGTCCCTCCAGTATACTATTTCCCTTTTAGGTAAGTAATAGCTGTAAAAGCTTTGTGACTGTCCTTTGGTTCGTAGTGCGTGCCTCGTAGTCTGTAGTGGTGCTCCTCAGCTCTCCATGGGGGTCTGTAGTGGTGCTCCTCAGCTCTCCATGGGGGTGTGTAAAAGAAGGATATAAATTGTAAATTTTGCCTTAAAAGGCAGGATTGTACTCCTCGTTTGGTGTACCACCTGTATGAGTATGCATTATATGTTTTCCGTTGCTGCATGCCTCCTCGCCTTGGCGCTCTGTCTGTTATTCGCATCAGACCTGGGATTGCTTTTGAGAGGCAGAAGTAATGTATGATTCTTCTTATGTTCATAGTTGTAATTGTAAGCAAAGGACAAATTACTGGATTTTCAGCGTCAAGCCAATGCGATGGGACCGAGCAAGCCAACTATGCCTGATGCTGCATTTGCATTCACTACCCAGCTATACAGGAATGAAGCAAAGGCGTTACAAACACAGGTATTATTTGACTTCTGCAGCAATGCAGAATTTGATTTCATTTGTGATCATTACAAAACGGTTATTATGACCCGCTTCCTGAGATAGCCCACTAGTGAGTGTGAAATCTTTATACTTGCTTTCATGATACTGTCATGCATAATCTTGACACTGTTCTTTTCTAAGGACATAGAGCAGGAACTACATCTATAGTAAATATTATTTACCTGTCTGTTGTGGTTTAATCCCAGTAGGCAGCTAAGCACATAGCCATTTGCTTACTCTTCACCAGTGGGGTGGGGAAGAGAATCGGAAGAGTGAAAGTATGAAAACTCATGGGTTGAGATAAAGACAGTTTATCGGTAAAGCAAAAGCCGTGCACACAAGCAAAGCAAATAAGAAATTAATTCACTACATCCCAAAAGCAGGTGGGTGTTTAGCCATTTCTGCAGCTTCAGATCTGTAACAGTGACTTGGGAAGACAAATGCCGTAACTCCAAACATTCTCCCCTTCCTCCTTCTCCACAGCTCTTATTGCTGAGCATGATGTCACATGGTATGGGATATTCCTTGGGTCAGCTGTCCCACCTGTGTCTTCTCCCAGTTTCTTGCCCACCCCTAGTCCACTCACTGGTGGGCAGTGTGAGAAGCAGAAAAGGCCTTGACACTGTAAGCACTGCTCAGAAATACCTGAAACAACACTGTTCTCGTCACAAATCCAGAACATAGCACCATACAAGCTACTATGAAGAAATTTAACTCTATCCCAGTCTAAACCAATACACTATCTTAACCTCTTACTTTACTACGTGGAAACAGAATCTAGAAACTTTATTCTGGTATCATGTTTCAGCTTTCCATTTCTCCTTCATCACACATCTCCTTCATAATTTCTCCTCCTGTTACCTTTGTAAATTTAGTAATGCCTTACTAAATCAGTATGGTATAATCATACTCATTTATATTACTAATGTTAATTGTTGTTGTAGCTCATTAATTGCATTGTTAGCATTCTTTAAAAGAATCTTTATGAGGGCATTCATTGTCCATTGCCCTGTCACTTTGGAGTAGATTTTTCAATGTGTGTACACTTAGTTGCATGTACTAAGTTGCAGATAAGTGCCTAATGTTATTTACAGGACAATCTAAATGCTTAATTAAAAATAATTTTGAATCCTGGCCTTTGTCTGACTGGACAGAATGCCTTGCATGCATTGAAGAAGTACCATCATGACAGAATGCATTCTCATATGGAAGAAGATCCATTTTCCTTACTGTTTTACACTAGAGGTACATCACCTCTGTAAAGTGTTCTGTGTAACATCACTTTTTTTTTACACTTTGAAACAGCTCCAGTTTAACAGAAATGTTCCTGCAGTTCCAGAGAACTTGGCTCTCAGATTGTCTAACCCCCGTCCAATTATAATAGAAAAACTGAAGGCATCCAATGATCAGAGAAATCCAGCTGGAATTGAGGACCTCAGCATAAGAAGCTCTAGCATGTTTTCAGTGGTATCTGAAGAGAGGCTAAAATTGGCTATTCAGCTAGCAAAAAGGGACATAAAACGAAGACATCTTGAAGAGCAAGTGAAACAGCAAGTGTTTGGAGATGCTGTCAATAAACCAGTGTTGTCTCAGAAGTCACAACAGCAGAAGACTGAAGTATATGAAAGTCCAGAAAATAAAAACGCACTGAAGTCCCAAACTCAGTTGAAATATCAGCAGAAACTCAATCAGCCTTCCAGAATGGAGACTACCACCTCTGGCGCTAAAGTTTGTCTCTACACACCAAATGAGGGAAAGCTAATACCAGCTGGTTTGGACTCTCCACCCACCCATGACACAGGAGCAGGCCCCAAGCCAAATGTAAACAAAAAAGAAGATAAAAATATGCAGGAAGTCCGATGGCTGCAAAAGGAATTGAGGAACTATGTCAAGAAAATTGAGGAACTGACTAAAAAAGGTGTAAGACTGAACAATAATTATGTTATATAAATGTACAGTAGTTTGTTGATTTGTTTTGTTTTCTGTTTTCTGGCTTGGATTAGAATCCGTGTTTAGTTCTGGATTTTGACAACCGTCTACTTTTTTCAAAAGTAGATGAAAGCTAGAATGGCTAGCCAGTTTAAGTAGTAGCAGGGTTTAGTATCTCTGAGTGTTTGTGGTTGAGTTCCAATCCAACCTATAATGATAGTAAATTGGTGGTAGGCTATTTAATGGGTGAAAAAATATCACTGTCTGTAGGCCTGTTGTCTAGATATTCAGACTGCAAAAAGCAGTATCACAATTAACCACGTTCTTGGCAGTCATGAGAAAGGGGGCAACAGCTGGCAAAATTTCATTTCACAAGTCTGACTCACCTAATTTATGGCTGTGCAGTATCGTGATTAATGTGCTTTCTGACACTGTGTTGTGGCCTAACCATCAGCAGCAGCAGCAAAGCGCCACACGCTTGTGCTCATTTCCCTCCCGGTGGCATGGGGGAGAGAAAAGAAAGATAAAAAGCAAGAAAACTTACAGGTTAAGAAAAAGATAGTTTAGTAAGGGAAGGAAAAAGGAACATGAAAGAAAAAAAGCAAAACAAGTGATGCAAAGACAGTCACTCAGTACCTCCCACAAGTGGACCCAATGCCCAGCCAATCTGTGAGCGATGACTACCTTCACCCAAAAAATCCTCAATTTTTTTTTATTGCTGGGCATGGCGTGGAACACCCCTTGGATCAGCTGGGGTCAGCTGTCCTGGCTGTCTCCCTCCCAGCTTCTTGCACGCTGCCAGCCTATGCACTGGCAGGGCATAGTTGAAAAAAGAGAAAGCCTTAGTACTGTGCAAGTACTGCTGAACAATAACAAACTGTGGTTTGGCTGTCAACACTGTTCTAGTAACAAATCCAAAACATCAACATACTGGTAACTGTGAAGAAAACTAACTCCATCCCAGCCAGCCCCAGTATACACTGCCTTGGTTCTTTTGTGATAACTAGCTGGAGGTTTAACCATTCCTAACCTTGAGTGCTTTACTTGCAACTTGTCATAAAACTAAGGGGTCACATGTGATTCTATAAGCTATAACTAATAAACTATAGTTTCAGAATGTTTAGTGAAATTCTAAATAGAAACGTGATGTGAAGTTAAAATAACTATCTTGCATTACTGCTCAAGGGAGCCCTGCGAAATCTATGATCCATTGTGTATTGATTCTGCATGAAAGAGGCTTATTGCTGAGTTATGTTTGTTGTCATGGCTTAATCAGGATTTTCACGGGTTGAATTAAGACATAAAACTTTACGTTTTCTGCTTTTTAGGGAGAGACAAAGAAATTTTAGATCCTGATAAAGAGCAACGAGTTTGCACTAGGAGACAGAAACAAGCTGCACGATCAGCTCGGATGCTATATGTACTCCAGCAACAGGTAGGAACCAGCATTTTAAATTGGGATGTATAGTGATGAATTCAACAGAAATGAACTGAAACAAGAGAAATTCAATCAAGTTATCTCTGAACTTCCATAGCATTTTAGTTTAGGTCCAAATGGTGTGACTAATTTATCTCATGACTGGACAGAGAGATGAGCATCTCTGTGGAAAATTTGGATTTCCATTCAGATGTTACAGTGAAGATTAATTGTTCATTTATAGACATGGAGCTCATTCTGATTGGTTTTCCCCTCTCTCTCTCCTTTCTTGATAAACAGGTAAAAGAAATTCAGGATGATTTAGAGAAACTGAGTCCTCAGAAAATCAAACATACTAAAAAGGTAAGGTGTAATTATACTTCAGGCTGTGAGTAACTTATTGACAGAAAGTTTTCTAGATGATTGAGTTTGATCATACAGGGTACACCTTAGCGCTCTCCAGAAGGGGAGATTTTCTTTGTATCTTGCACCTTTCTTCTCACTCTCACAGAATTATGTCTCACTTGGTCTAATACTGCCTTTGTTGCTTCCCTCTTCTCTTCAGTTCTTATCTGTCTACAGTAAACTGGAGAGGAAGGCTATTGGCCATCTGCTTTTATGTGGCTTCTAATTCCTTCTACATCCCTCTTCCTTTTCTGAATAATACTGTGTTCTACTCTTGACTACTTTTTTTTTTCAACTTCCTGTCGCTGTCACTCAGTCTTATCAGCCTCCTTTCTGATTTTCTTCTCTGCCCAGCATCTTTCAGAAAGATAGTACTGAGATCATACCTCCTGTTTGGCCAATATTGTCCCGTTGTGCCCTTGTGCTTTTCCATCACTTCTATTTTTGTCTGTAACAAAAAACGAAGGATGGAGAATGTTCTGTGTTTGTGCAATTGTTGCATGTTAGGGTCAAGCCCATGACTACAGTACTCTATTGGCATAGGTAGTAGAAACATCAGAATATGTTTTAACTAGGCTATTTTATCTGAAGCTAGCATGATACTTGATGTGAGTATGTTGTGTAGTACCTTCAGTAGATTATTTAAATGCTTGTTTTGTTTTCTCTCACAAATGGCCTCATATCCATCAGAATTATCCCAAGCCTGCATGTTTCTCCGTGAAATTTTGGCAAGAATTCTTTGAACAGTATCAGTATTCACAGAAACTATAGCTATTAAAGCATTTATTTTTCATTTTTCCAGTCTCAAACAGTATCCAGATTAGCAGCAGCACACAGAGGAGCTATACGAGCCTTGCAGGCATTTGCCAATCATTTTACAGATCAAACAGAGCAGCAGATTCCTACCCACTACAAGGAACTGGGCAGTCTCATTCGACAACTGTCTCTCTGTTCTGCCAAACTAGAAGTGGATTCTTCCATTTCTGATATTATCATAGATATTTTGCTGCAAGTTGAGGTAAGAAAAACCATTTTGTTTTTGCTAAGGCAGAAAAGATGTAGTGAAATCTGAGACTGCAAACTATACTGTGTGTTCATGAAATGGCAGAATATCTTACTGTTGTTTTGTTTTCTTTTTTTTTTCTTTTAAAGGCCATATTTTCTAATGTATAGATATGTTTCTAATGTTCCTAAATAATAGTCTAAAACAGAGTTGCATCCTAAACATGGAAGCTACCTGCTGCTGTTCTTGTTGGTGCTGTTCCTGTTTGGAACTGGAGGACTACCAGTCTGGAGGACTGGTAGTGATAGTGGTAACAAAGCACCAGTTTCTAATTCATTTGCCATTTTCAGGACTGAAATAATTGTATTTTATGCGTTGATGTACGGTACGTATTTATTGTTTTGTGATGCATGCTTTAGTCATCAGGATTAATAATGAGCATCTGAGCCTCACGCATCATTGCAGAATTATTCAGGCAGAAGATAAGATTGTAGCTACAAGAGTTACTTAAGCTCTATGCCCTTCAAATGGCTTTGGTTAGCGCTATCTGATTTCTTGAAACATGTTGTTCTTATGACAGAAAAGTCCTGATAAGCATGTCCTGCTGTAGTTCCTACTACAAGATTATTTTTTTAAGTAAGAACTCATGTAACCTGAGCTATTATGAAACTGGTATTTAATTGGTTTGAATAAAAGCAACTGATACAATAGCCATAAGATATTTTATTTTCCTTAAAATATTGTTTTAACTGTAAGAGCTGCGTTTTTATTTTTACTGTTCTGAACTGCTTATGAGAACAGTAATAGTGCTAACTGCCTGGTAAGAGGAAAGAAGGTAGAATTGTTTAAGTTTGGATTTTGCATTGGAAGAAGTGTCTGTCTGTCTTACCATGGGCTTTTTTTTTTGTCTGTAGTCTCTCTGTCCATTTCTTTTTTAACTTGCTGGAAGCAGATGATTTGCTGGAGTCAACTGTAAATACAAAAATGCAAGCCTTTTCTGTAAAATTTAAGTTAATAATATTAAGATGCTTCTGCATGAACAAGCTATCAGGAATAATCACTACCATAAAAACAAAAAACAAAACCACACCAAAAAAAGTTCCAACTACTTAGAATCTCTTGAATTTGCTTCTCATTATTACATCAGGTTTACTGAGAGAGTAATAAAAATTCTAAATATTTGTGGCAGGATCTGGATTCACTGCTGGAAAAGAAACAAACACCAAAAAAAGTGAAGAAATGTATTCCAGCATCTCAGGGTAAATCTCCAAGGAACACTGAGACATTTCCAGCCAGAAAGCAGCTTACATCTCCAAAAGGAGAAAAGAAACCTTGCGTCTTAAAGGGACAGCATGGACAAGAACCTGGAAAACCTCCAGCTGCCAGGAGTCTCTTGACTGGTTTGTATTTTAAATTGTCAGATACATTTTTGTCACTTAAATGCAGTTAACTGAACATCTGCAGTTCAGTTCTGTAGTATGTTACTATTATTGGTCAGAACTGTGTAACAGCCCATATGAGTTACAAGATTCACATAGCCTTGTTATGCCTTTTTTTTCAGCTGTTTCCCTGAGATGACAGGCCTGCAAGTTTATCTGCTGCTATATAACTATATTATCATTATTATCACATTCTTCCTATTTTTGTCCATTTCTTTTACCATTGATTGCTTTTTACACTTGGATTGTTTTTCTGTAGTGTACGCTTAAATGACAGATTACAAGTTGGCATTAATGGTGCATACAAAATATTTCCAAATATCTAATTAAGTAATACTGTATAAATATATTATTTTGGGATGCAAAGTCCCTGACTGTTAGCAAATCTCCCACAAAGCTATCGTCGTTTAACTGTTTACTGTGAAAATATATACTGAAGCCTTGGCTCAGAATTTCCTTGGTTTGTGCAGTTTCTTTACTTTTGAGAGGGGTGGTTGTGTTTTATTCTGCCCAGTTTATTAATGTCTTCTGCACAACAATCACAGTTTCAGTACCTAGAGACATGTTAACTGACAGTTAAGCTGAAGACTGGTCTTTTTCACTATTAGTTTGCCATGCAACCATTGGGAATTGGTTTACTTTATTGTTCTTCTACTTCATATTCTTTCTCAAGGTGTTGTGACCATCTGAAGTATTTTGACACCTCATGAAAGCCATTATAGCTTATTACATTATAATATAACCTACATTAGTTGTTTTTCTTCTTTGGCCTGTCTTTCTCATCCCTCGTACCATATTTTACTAGAATAGTAAGTATTCCTTTCTACCCCCTAGTTAAGGGCGAGAAGAATTCTATGAGATAAATTAATCCTTGGCAGTCCAGAGAGACAGTATATTGACAAGCATCTAATGATTTCCACATATCTTGCTGTCTGAAAAAGAATGTTTTGTTGTCACTGCGTAGACCTCATATGGCAATTAGTACCAAAAGGCTTTCCCATATTTAGGATTTGTGATAGGACAAGGGGTAATGGTTTTAAAATAGAGGGGGGTAGATTTAGATTGGACATTAGGAAAAAATTTTTCACCATGAGAGTTGTAGATCACTGGAACAGGTTGCCCAGAGAGGTGGTGGATGCCCCATCCCTGGAAACATTCAAGGTCAGGCTGGATGGGGCTCTGAGCGACCTGATCTAGTGGGGGATGTCCCTGCTCCTTGCAGGGGGGTTGGACTAGATGACCTTTGAAGGTCCCTTCCAACCCTAACCATTCTATGATTCTATGATTCTATGATTTTCACATATATGTGTATTTTCAAGTATCTATATACATATAAATATGTATATGAACACAAAACTCAAAATCTCCTGTTCATTGAAACAGTGTAAAAAGACACTTTATTTAATACTTGTCAGGAAATACAAGGGGTTTTTTTTTCTTCTTTTTTTTAATTTGATTTTATTTTAAATCATGGTAAAGCTTAAAAGTTCATGATTAGGTATACCTAGCATAACAGAAGTATCAAATGTAGAAATAAAGATGATTCTTGCCCCTTACAGTTGAAAGTTTATTTATTATTTTTGATACAGATAAACATTGGCATGTTACAAATATTTCAGCAGTTCAGAAGGCAAACAGTTGTGCTCATATACTACACAATAAATTCCAAGAAGAAAATGACCCACCTACTCCAGAGATAAATGCCAGTTTACAAGGAAGCACAGATGCATCCGTGGGAGCTAGAGCTGTAAAAAAAGATCTCATCCCTGAAAGTGGCCCTTTGAAGAAAAAAGGCATGTTATTACCTGCAAAATCACAGGTATAGAAGCGATAAAAGAATTTATGCTTTCTTCTACTTATCCTCTGGGATTTGTTATATAATGTAAGACACCGTCAAGCTTTGCACTTCCTCACTAGGAAGGCATAGGAGGATAAACTATGTCATCTGCCTATATTATTTCTAGTGGCTTATGACTATTTTACCAAATATTTTTGGAAAGTATTGTTCCTTGGAAACGCACTGTATAACTAGAAACAATGAAGAACAGAATTAGCAAGGAAAACTTTCACTGAAACTAGTTTCATGTTTGAAATTTGCATGGTTGCTTTTCAACTTGAAATGAAAGCTGTCATTGGTCATCCTCTGTCATGAAAAATGCACTCAGCAGTAATGTGCTAATGCTAATGTTAGTAGGAGTTACAGAAATTATAAAACTTCACAATAGAAATTCTGGTTTCTGGTAAGTCCTTCTTGCAATCAGCAAGAGGCTTCTGTAATGCAAACAAATAAGTTCTTTAAAGAATACGTCAAAGTGATAAAGTTTGCAAATAGTTGGGGTTTTTTATTAATTTTTTTTTTCTTCCTCAGAGTATCACCTTCAGCTTGAAAAATCAGATCTTATACAGTAATATAGATGTATGCATATATAACTTTTACTGCTTCCCATATCTATCTATCTGTGAGGATTGTAAGCAGGAAGATTAAGCATTTCAATAATTCATACTGAGGGAACTAGTCTAAATGTCCTTGTGGCAAATATAAATATGGCAATATTGTAGTTTCATGGCTGAATAAAATGTTACCTTGGAAACCTTCTATTTGGATTTATTAAGAGTTAACATAGAGTCTAATTCTGAAAATTTCAAATTTTTTTTCCCTGTGAAAAGCAATGTTGGAAAAATTGGAACTGTTTGCAAACATACTAGTTGCAGGATTAAGAGATGTTCTGTTCGGGCACAGTTGTACTTCCCTTTAAATCAGCTGTAAAACCTCTACATATGTCAACTGTGCTGCAAAGCCAGCAGGCATGACTTCAAGACAAATTCTGAAGCAGAGTGCAAAACACTTAAAAAATTCAACAACTGGTATATATGTTTTTAATGTGATTGTGTTAATTTTAAGGGAATGCCAAAATCTCTAAAATCAAGACAGGTACAGCCTCAAGGAAAGCGTGCCCGATTTCAAGAGACAACTATAGCTTTCCAGCTAAAAGAGAACAAACGACTTGTTAAGGAGAGCAGAATACCCTGTGCGCCTCCAAACCCTACATCTCCACCTATTTCACCTAAGCGGTATGTTCACAGTCTAGTGGAACCCATCTTTATCCTTCTTTCCTGAGGAAATGCTGCCACTTTGTGCCGAGTGGGAAAAGAATACAACTATCCGGTGGCGAGCTGTGCTGTGCCACTTTGCCTTCATGGTCTGGCAGCCAGGCCAATCCAGCCTATTTACTAGCACAGACATGGCTTCATTCATACAGCCTGGGAAGAGCTATGGCAGTATGCTTTTTCCTGGATTGGGCCCAAGTATTGTTTGGGAGTCACAGCCCAAACTGTGCTAGGCTGGGCATTGACAAAGCACACAGTGTGCAGAATGGATATTCACAACACTGCATTAAGAAGGTAAATATTATCTCCCTGTTCAGAAGGACAGAATACATATCTTTGCCCTAGCCTATAATAGAGTGCAGGTTTATTTTAAACTACATTCAGCATCTTATAGACCAGGGCTCCCCAAATTTAGTTTGCTTTGGGACTGCTGTTTGTGGCACTTCAAGCAGGAGATCCAACTGCTGATCCAGCTGCTGGATCTGTACTAGGCAGCGTACGTGGTAAGATAAGGAGCTCGTCTCTCTGGGCAGTGTTTGTGGATAGGCATGAAGTTGCCTGTTTGCCAGTAGCAGAAACATAATTGAAGATCCCTGGTTCTCAACAGAATTTCCTGGCTTATATGGTCTTAATGTCAGTATTAATTTTCTCTCTAAAGTTTTTTGCACATTTTCTAAACTAAGAATCACTGAGAATCATTCTTTAATTGTTAAAATGTGCACTTTGTAACCCTCTATGTTACTGTTTTATTTTTGAAGACTAGCATGGCTGGAAGCAGAAACTTCAAGAAGGGCGAAGGTTCTAACTGACCTTAGCAGAGAAGAAATTAAAAAAATACAAAAGTTAAGGTAATTACTTACTTTGAAGAGCTAATAAATGGTTTCAGATGTGATATGGTCTTTCTCCCACTCCCACCAGTCCCCCAAAAAGTACATTTATTTGTTTGCGTTTTTTAAATTATTGTTGTCGTAAGTTTCAGAATGGCATTGTCATTTGTTCTTTTTTTGTGTAGGTCACAAAGTGCTTCTCCAACCCAGCGTGCAGACAAAATTGAGAAGGCAGTACCGGAGGACTTAGAACCTCCATTAGATAGGACACAGGTAGTACCATCAAGCTTATGTTACTGTTTGAAGGATGCCTTTAGAGCTATAAAACATTCATAAAGGGGCAACACATAGTTTCTTTTCAGCTTAATGCAAGTCATAGTTATGTAGTCAACACTGCTTTGGACATTTGGAGAGTGTATTTCCATTTCAATATGTGGGTCTTGAATTATTGTAATGAAGTTTGGCAAAGCTGCGTTAAATTTTTTTTTTTTGTTAGTTTCTTGTCAAGTAGATGCATTTTTAAGTTGTTTTTGAATGGTCATAACCAGACCTGAAAATGACTGAACTTGATATGATTAGTCTAATAATTCTTATGATACCATATTTAATGACTAAATGATTTTGTACTACTAATATTAATAATACAGAAGGCTTTATTATCTGAGAGGATTTACGTTTTATTTAGAACGTCAGTCTCTCCTTGGAAACAAACTGTCATTTGAAGAATTCCTTATTTATAAACCCCTTTTTAACTCATGCAGCTGAGAAGGTAGATTCTATCTGTATGTCATAGAGTAAAGCTGTTTGACATTTAAGGTGAATTTTTATCTTTGCCATACAGCAAAATGCATCTGGAAAAGTAGCACTGATTTCCCGAACTTAGCAATTTCAGCTTACATAAGACACATCTTCAAAAGAGTGTCATTGTATGGGCATGTGTGCCTTCTGAAGTGTTGTTTTGTAACTGTATGAAACAATGAGAAAGCTCTTTCTAACACCATCTCTTTTGTATATTTTTTGCTTGATGTGACTTTGAATGCATAAAGTTGCTTGGGGGGGAAAAATGTGTTCGTATAAAATAATACAGGTAAATGAATAGTGATATCGTACCATGGATAACTGGTAAAGTTTGACACAACTGAAACCTACAGCTGTGGCCAGGATCCTACATATTTACTCGTTACCACCTGGAGCTGCTGTGAGACTGTTCCTGTGTGATAACTTAAATGTGTGTGTAGTGTTTTGTAAGATGAGGGCTTTCACTTCACTTTCTTGAATTCCTGGGTGATCTCTGAACCTGTAACAGTTTTGTCTTCATTTTGGGAACATAGTTGTGTAGCAAGCTTTTTCCATATTCATTGATTTTATTGGTAGGAACATACTAAGCTGGTTTTATTGATTGGCTTATTGTGTGGGTGGAAGGAAAACAGTGTTTTTTTTTTTTTTTTTTTTTAATTTTCATCGAAGGGAAAAGTTGAAATGACAATTGGATTATTTCCATGAGCTGCTGTAAAAAACATTTGATTTGTAAGCTTTCTTTTGGGCTTTTTTTTCTTTCTTTCTTGCACTGGCTGTGTGGAGTTTTGTTTGTTTGTTTGTTTTAAATAGCAAGTTGCAGCAAAGGCAGATATTCTGAGTGAAAACCTATTGGATGATCTTTTGGAAGATACTGCTCAGGAACTGTGGAGTATGGAGCAGCACGAGAGACTCCAGACCGAGGCTCTGCCTCTGGTTAACACTCATAGTCTGGAGTCGATGTTGCAAAGAATGGAAGAAATTGAAGTAAGATTTTCTCGATTGATCTCATTAGTACCAATTTCTTGTTTACTGTCCATGAATTGTAATATCTGTAAGTATCTACATTTTTAAATGAAGCAAGATCTGACTGGATCAGTGTATGAAATGAAACACTTGGAAGGAGTTTGCACTTCCAGCAAAATGTAAGGATAGAAGAAGAATGTTTGCCCTAATAGTTTTATTGCTAGCTTTAGAGCTGATAGACCTGAGTTTGCTTCCCACCTCAAGACTTTGTGGCTTAGATCATCATATGTGAATGGGAGTATCGTTATGGGAATTATATTGATCGTCTCACAGACTGGAATATTTATGATTTTTTTTTTTCCATTTTTTTATGATATAGGATCCTTGTATTCTAGTAGCATGACCATCTCAAGGAAATATGCTCTGGCAATCCAAAATATTTTATAGGGCAACATGGAGAAGTCAAATACATGGTTATCTGTGCCCTTATTTATCCATCTTTCTATGTAAATATTCATGAGGTTATCATTTCCTTGACTTGGAACTTTCTCCTATATTGCTTTCTTAAAAATTTTTCACCGATCAGGTTTTCTGTAGGTTTTGGTTCAAGTCCCATTTCAACCTTCCTGCTCAGTGAAATTTATCATAACTTAGAACTACTGAGTTTAGTGCCATTTACTTCTAGAGATCTGTTCATAAGTTGCAAGCGTGAAGCTTACATTGTGCAGTGTCCTTATCCATATGAGGCACTTGAGCATAGGTTTGAATTCACTGTTGGTAAGGCAGGAACAGCGTGAGGGCCCTGCAGTCACTTGGCTAACTGCCCTTGGTCTGAAACAGGAGGAGTTGCCATGGTAGCAGCTGCTTCTGGCAGCTAGTTGAGTCTTCAAGTATGGCTTTTTGATCAAGATGGTTATCTGCGATTTCACCCCCCTACCCCTTTTCTGTGTTAACTAGGCAAAATAAGCCTACTTTGACCAAGGAGGATCATGACCTGCTTTCCTAGTGAGTGATAACTAGTACGGCTGAACTGCTAAGTATGTGTTGATTGGTTAATTCTGTCTGTTCAAAACCAGAGATACCAGGAGGCTGTACGCAGGAGATTCACCCAGATTGTGTACAGTGATTTGGAGTTCTTGGCTCAAGAAGACAAACTGGGTAAGTGTCTTTTTAATGCAACTTGTTATTCCTGTAATCTGAATCTTTAAACTCAGATGTTTTGAAATCAGAATCATTGGATTATGTGTGATCAAAGAGCACCATACAGACACATTTTTTACTATAGATGCTCCTTTCAGAGTAGTGTTTCTAAAATATAGTTCTAAAATCAGTATTTTAAAGAGGAAGGATCTGTTCTGAGAGCAGGCTGTCGTTTTCTACTCAGCTTTATTGGGGCTCCTTTTGGATGGAAAGCACTGCTAGTGCAACTTAGCTGAAGGACAGGAATCTTTAACACATACTTCCAGTCATGAAACGTTAAGTTTGAATGTTGTCCCTTTTCTAGGCATTTGTCATTCCTTAGATTAGATATTTTCTTTTCTACCAAAATGTGAGTAATGATTTTTGTGCAGTGAAGATGATATTTTGTAAATACATACACTCCAATTCATGTGTAAGCTACTTGAATTTACTCCAGAAAACAGCTAGTTTACTCTGTAAGTCTGAGGTATCCTAAAGCCGCTTCACTCACTGTTAAGCTCTTCGTGACTTGCGTATCTTCATTTTTGAGAAAGGGACCAGCAAATCTGTAAATCTTAATCTTGAAAAGGGTATTTAGTGTGTTCTCATTTGATTTGGTTCCTTTGAAACACCATTAATTACTTAGCAGTAATCATTTTCCTGCTGATGAATTCAAAACTATTCTTAAGAGTTCGCAGGCTGAGGTAAGATACAGTGAAACAGTCTGTTCTTACCGTAGATCTGCTTAGGCAGGAGCAAGCAGGTATTTCTCTTCTAGTTTGCTTCTCCCATTTTCTTTCCTTTGTTTTGATAAACTATTAGTTTAAATGGCTTAGAGTTCAAGAGTAAATGTTAGGTAAATATTAGTGTAGCAGTGAATCCATGACACAATAAGGTTTTTCTGTCACTACACAGAAGATAATATTAAATTACTTAAGCTTAGAATATTTTTTTCTTTCCTTATTCCTTTCAAGTGATTGTGATATTGTTTTTTGATCTTGCAACATACATGCAAGTTTATTTTTTTTATAGCCTCAGAAAAATCTGGATTTTTCTGTAAAGAATTCATTATCCAATGTGCTTAAGTAAAAAGTATTTAATCCTTTAAAAAACACAGTTTGGATGTTTCCAGTTCATTACCTTTTCCTGCTTGTTTTTATTGGATAGAAAAATAAATGAAGGGATGTAAAGTCCTTCAGATGAAAGATATAACTAACTTTTCACATCAGGTTACATTTTCAATTGAGAGGGACCTAAGTAATATTAGTAGGAAACTGTTCACTAATGAAAGGTAGCATTCCACATAATAGCCTGATGTTTCCCATACGTAAGTATACATACTTTAATATTGTTTGCCACAGTGGCATGCTAATAAGGATGACTTATCCTTGTTTTTTTTCCATCCCGCTGCTCTGATCTATCCTGCTATTTGATTTTGTACAACAGTGAAGCTACACTGATTTTACAAGCTGAATATCTGATCACATACTGACTTTAATGGAACTGTTGTTTTACAGTAGCTGAAAAATCTCACAATAAGACTGGTGAAGACTTAGCCCAAATCTTGTTGAATTTTTTTTTCCATGTCTCAGATTTACTGCCAAGCTTAATAGACTACACTAGTTTTAGAGTGGTATTTTCTCTCTCTCCTCTAGAAGTATCCACTGACACAGCAAACTTGATACTAAAGGTAGTATTTATAAAATGCTCAGTTTTAATAGACTGAACTCTTGGAAATTCTATATTGAATTTACATTTTAGGGGCTTGTCAGCTTCAATACTTGACTTATCTGAAGGACTTCCTCTTAAAAGAATCAAAAGTCTTTGTGTCTTTACATGCAGTAAATGTAGTTTTTCTCTTCCAAAGAAACAATTTTAAATGTTATTTTTTTCCTTCTAGAACAACAAATTGCAACAATAGCTAAAAGACCTACATCTCCTCATCCAATTCAGATAACCAAATTAATCGGACGCACAGAGCCAGAAATTGATATTTCATATGAAAAACTTTTTGATTACAAGTAAGTAGAATATTCAGCCCTACACTAAACTGTGGTGCATATGAGCTGTGTGTCTTCATTATAGTGTTTTCATGACACAAAATTATGGTTACTATTTGAAGAGGTATTTTGATCCTTCAAAAAGATACTTGAAAATCTAGTTCTGGCTTAATGACTATTTTATATTTCCAGTGATACTGATGAAAACAAAGAAGCAGAGGAGAAATTCCAGACTGGAAGTGACATTCTGCAGCCCTTGACTCAGAATTCTCTACAGGAAGAGTGCTGTGTGTCTCTCTCTGTGCCAAAGCACATGCTCCAGAGCATCTTGGATTATAACAGCAGATACAAGCATCACTTAAAGCTTATTTCCCATGAGGCGGTAGGCAGTTTCAACCCATGGCAGATTGCTGAGAGGTATATGAATTATCTTTTGTGGTTTTGAAGTGATGTATCAGCTGATGAACAGGTTTTTCTGTCCTTATTCAGGAAAGGAGTGGGGAGGGGGCCATTTAAATTCCAAATTGAAAGTCTGAAGCAGGCAGCTATTGGACCGTTTCTCTATTGGTACTTGGTGTTAATGGATTTTTAAGGTAGTTGGATAAAACGAAAGAATATGGGAGCAGAATGTCCTGGAGGAATTATTATTTTTCACATCTTTCTATAGTGTTACCACAAAAACAACTATGTGAAATTTGGGATAATCTAAGTTATTTTCAGAAGGCTATCATCAACACCAAAATTTAAAGAAAACAAAATGAACTTTTTTTTCCTAAGTGAAAAATAAATAAAGCCCTGTAAATAACTGTGCAAATTTTAATCTTTGTGGTGAGGGATTATGAAGTTGATGTTTCACAGAACAACAGTAGATAATCTTTAAAAAGGGAGCACTGGCCTTGGTGCAGATTTCCATGCTTTCTCTTCCTCAAGTCTTCATGCTTCGTGGAGTTCACTGTGGGAAGTGTGACATAGGTGTCTTACCATCCCTTAGTACAAATGGAAGAGGTGAAGAAGCAATAAGTAACAGTCTCGCTGCTGTTCACTTCCTGGTAAAGAAAAATTGTTTATCATGCTCGATGTCTGCTAAGCAAGCAGGGCAGTGTAAGCCGAAATACCCACCCTTGCACTGAAGCTTGAGTACGCGTTTTGATTGTTCAGTAGCAGGTATAGCAACTATGTTATATCACTGGTTATCACTTCCTTGCACTCTTCTTGCGTGATTGCCTACAATTGCCTAGAAATAATTTTTAATAAATATGATGTATTTCAGGAATAACCTATTGATCTTGTACAGTCTCAGCCCTAAAAAACCATGGAAATACAGGCTGAACTTGAACTTTGCTAGTCCTTTCAGAAGTGAAGAAATACTGGCACAAGATCAGTTAGCATAGAAGGGCCGTTAATTCCCTGCAGAGTGGAAATCCAAAGACTTCTGACTATGGGACGAGAGAAATGAAAATAAAAAAACTGGAGTATTAAGAATCTAACTTGAGTGGTTGTAGATGGAGTGGTTTGCAATAATTGTCTGTACTGGCAGATTGGACATCAGGCTTCATTGCCAAGAGTTTTTAAACTTCTGCACACATTTTTAATGTAGTAGCATTGAAATCAGTGATGTAGCTCATTTGAGTAACATTTGGCATCTGCATCCATGTTTCCAGGAACAGGTCCTGCAATATTTGAGATGACTTGCATGCATGAAGTTAATCATGTGTGTCAATGGTTTGCCCAACCGTGATTAAGCAGACAAATGTTTTAATAACTGTGGTTAGACCCCTGTATTTGAATCTGCTGAACTAAACCACTGAAATATGCCTTGTCAGTTCTCACTACTGTCACTCTGCCTTCTGAACTGTACTCCTTTTTATAACTGGCGTGAGGCTGGGTAGTTCAAGGACGGGCACCGTCTTGGGATTGGCAGGTGGATTAAATGGTGGTGAATCTTTCCTGACAGCTGAATTCCACTGCTGCCCTTTGTCTGATATGTTGTTACTTGAAATCAAACTGCAAATGCAATCGGATATTCAGCATGCGTCATCGACTTATTTTTACCACCAGAGGGCATTACAAATCTTTTTACATAAAATAGTATCACATAATGTTTAAAAGAAACGCTCCCATGCTATGCTCAAAAGGTCTTAGAAAGACTAAGTTTATGATACATTAGAATATATGCAAAGCTGAAGAGAAGTTTCCAAGAGGCCAGTAAACAATTGTGTTCTTACACTAAAATAGTTTTCCCTTCCTGTAGCATCTGCTGTGGTCCAGAGATCACTGAAAGTTGAAATTTCTCATCTTTTCCTTAAACTTTATTGCTCTCAGTAAGGCCTGATTCAGTGGCGATAAAATCAACAAGAAGCTTCCCATTTACTTCAGTAGCCTTTGGATGAGCACCATAAATGTTAACTCTTATTCCCAAAGTAGGATTAACATCTAAGAGTTTGAAAAAACGAAGCAACTGACATCTGTCAACACTTTTAAGCTTGAAGTCCTTTGCTATGAACCAGACTGACGGAAGAATTTCTGATATCTTATATAACACATATCAGATCTTTTCTTGGGCTAAGCAGTAGAAAGAATGAAAAAAACATGAGTATTTGCCATTTAAAATCAGAGCATTGATATCAATTGAATGACTGGAATTTGAAATCTGACTTTCTAAACCTTTTCCTTTTCTTTTTCCCCTCCCTCTCCCTCAGTCTTGCAGAGCAACTAACAGAAGAAGCCCTATGTGATGTGGCAGCAGAGCTGCAGGATGTTTGTGAGGATTATGCAGAAGCTGTGTTCACATCAGAGTTTTTGCAGCCAGCACAGTAAATGCTTTCAAATCTGCCCCATTATCAAATATGTCAGCGTCAGTCTAAGAGTCTTATCAGATTATCTCATTTTTCATGTTGTGTTTGGTTTTTTTTGTTTGTTTGGTTTTTTTTTTAAGTCTGTGAGATTCTGTTCACCAAATGGATTAAGTCCAGCAAGGACGCATCTCAGGTTTTTATAAAACCTTTATCATAATGTTTTCCTTTTCAGACTTTATTATACTGCATTCTTCAGGACTTTTTTTTTAGCCAGTGTTTCAATAGAATGAAGTAAACTGATGCAAGTGAAATTTATATATTTTGATAGGAATACAGATCCATTCATATACCCGTATTCCTTCCTTCATTTTTATGTGTGATCTTTTTACTAGAATAACATACTGGGAGGAGGACTGGGTTCAAGCAGTGTCACGGACTTAGTGTACTGCGCCTCAATTTTCTGCTTTAAAATGGAGAGAATCTGACTTGCCTACCTCATAAGGGAGCTACGTGTGTTAGTTTACGTTTATTCTCCTCAGTAAAATGCACTGAATATATCTGAATGAAGCATTATTGATATTTCTAAAGCCAAGGTGGAACAGTCCAGAGTAAAAGCTGCTTGGTTTGCTGTTTAGGGCTTTCAGTATCATGTAAGAAAGACGTTGTCTGACCACCATGCTTAGCATATATACTAGGATTAATTCTTTAGAGGATGTGGCTGTCCAAAGGAAGAATTCTCATGGCACAGAATTAAGTGTAAACACTTAACATTGGTTGTACTCATAAGCCAACAGCCTGCTTGGACTCTTGCAATCAACTTCTGAATGCAGTATCTCTTCTGTTGGTTTCTGAATATCACTAGTACATTATGCACAGATAAATGACCTTTCAATAGAAGCACATCATGGAGTTTTCTTCCTTTTTTTTCTTAAACTAGTCTATAATTTTATCAGCATTTAGTGATCCAACCCCACATTTGTTACTCTTAAGAATCCCACTGAAATCAAGAACAGTAAAATAAATGAACAATTGGCATTTCTGCGATATTTAATTACTTGTTTGTTTCAAGTAATCAATGTACTAGTTTGGGTTATATCTGGAGAGGGCAGTGAGTAATAATTATTTATGGTAGCATTCTAGGGAAATGTGAATTCAACCCTTGAGGTAACCCAAAAACCAATATGACAGTCCGTTTCCTGTGACAAATTTCTTTTCTCCAATAGTGTTCAACCTATAACAGAATAATTTTTAACCTTCTAAGATTATTTTTATTTCCTTTAATTAGAACATACATTTTAAAAATATTTTTGGTTTTATTCAAGCCTGGTTTACTGTTTTGTTTGTTTTGAAATTTACACCAAATGTAATAATGTAAATGGTACTGCTGATGTGTGAGTTTGCTGATGTGTGATTTCTGTAATTTAAAACATTATCTTTTCTATTTCTAAGATTATAGAGATAAGCCTGGTTTTAAGTCCAAAAGATTAAAGCCGTAGTGTGCCTATATATATGTATATATGCTTGTGAACATATTTTCAAGATATTTTATTTTTTAATAAACAATGCTTGTTTCTTAGGACTGAACATAATTTAATTTATTTTAACTTCCATCTGAACCCATTTGGAATAGTCAACACCCGGAATGCAAGGGAGTACCTGGCAACATTACAAGAGTCAGGCTACTATATGCCTCAAAATAATGTGGTCCTCTGTCAAGGTAAATATACTTTATCACTTAAATCCGTGGTGCCATGAGTAGTATCCTCTGACGATGTCAAGGTGAACTTTTATTCTGGATGAGAATTTTGTTGCATTCAGGTGCCTTCTTGGAGCAGAAATATGTGGAGAGTAAAGGCTTTTAAGTAGGATTCCTGACTTCACACTCTTCAGTCCATCCTAAGGAACTTAACTAAAGGATTTTGTAACACATTATTTACACATGCAAACTAGAAAATTATGAAGTTTCTACCTTGAAAAATTTCATAATTGTAGGGCTTCATCTTAAAGGGACCCTGCATGTCATTGTTCCTAAGGGACAAATTGGCGTCAAGCTGGATAAAGATTATACATGTGCATAATTCTTGTCACAGTGTGTTGATAGAGACTGTATATGGGGCTGAAATGTGCAATCATAATACCAGTGCAGCTGTTAACTGTGCATCTAATGAGCCACGTTAACTGGCCATGCACTTATTTAAAGCACTGTTATGCATCTGAGTCCATACTTCTTTAAAGCTAAGTCAAGGGGGAATACCAGAAGCAGTTTAGATTTAAAAGTATTTTGATGGTATAGATAGTGAAGAATACATTTTCTTGGAGACCACGCTGTTTCTCATTGCTGAAAGTCTTTAGGAACAGGTTGGATATCCAAAACATACTATTCTACCTGGTGTTGCAGTGGATCCACTTCCATTGATCTGGATTTCATGGTAAGATCTTTGCAGGCCTGTTTTTTTCTTGATTCTTTATCTGCATGTTTCTTCAATGTCAAAGCTATGAGAGGGATGAAGCAAAAACAGGATGAAAGAATTCAGTGATTCTGTAGATGTGTGGACGACTCCAACAAATACTAATTGCTGCAGTCATTTAATTCTGCTGCAGCTGAATAAAAGTTTACAGAGTGGTTTGGGGTAATGTAGGTGATGGCTGGTAGAAGCGTATCGGAGCAGTTTGGTGCAAGGGCAGTGCCGTATCCTGGGTGTACCAACAGGCATTAATTGCCCTGACCAGCCTGCCTGGACCTCTGCCCATGGCCCCCTTGTAGTCAGGCAAGTCCCCAGTCCTTGCCAAAGCTGTGCCACAGGTACAGCCATGTACCCTGCTGTCCTCTGCTCATCCAGACTCACTTGACCTTGGCTCCGACACGTTGCCTTGTGTGGTCTGGTGAGGCCTGGGCTGTCAGTGGGACCTGTGACTCTTGCCATCCTGCCTTGCTCAGCTGCTGTGGGGCTGTGTCCTGCTGGTGCAGTCACTTCCCAGCCTGCGCCAGGGTACCCTCGGCTCCTGGCTTGTCCTCCCTCCTGGGGCAGCCGTGCTCCTGCCGTTCCTGATAGATAACTACGTGTGTAGGGAGTGATGAAGCAGGGGGTATGGGGTGACTCTGGAAATCCTCTGTGAGGACCCTGAAGACAGAACTGCAAATTTGCATTCTATGAGCAGCTCCTGCAACTCCTGAAAACATGCAATCTACTCTGTAAATATTTAACTGTAGAAATTACATTGGTCTGCTTCTGGGAGTGAGGTAGTTATGGCAACAGTGTTTGCTCTACCAGTGCTTTGGAGAGCTACTTTTTTCTGCTAATGTTGGACCTAATTCAACTTCAATTAATGTCAATGTAAGAGCATAATTGAACTCCTTTCTTCTCTTTGGCTTGCTTTGTCTCTCGGTTACTCCTGGAGGCTAACTTTCTGCACATCTTGCTTCTCTATGGACTGCTTGCCTTCCTTTGGTTTGGGTTTTTCTTGAGAACTGATTCACCTGCAGTAGGAAAAGGGGCTCTGTTCATGATGTACATGTCAGTCAATTATCAGCCAAACAGAAGATCCACTTCAATATATCTGCTCAAGGTATGTCCTGAAAGAACGTAATAGTGTTCAAATATATTTTTCCTCAGAACACTGCACATTCTCTCTTGCAGCATGCTTGAAGTACTAGATTGCACTTACATTTTAGGATGGTAGTCTAGTCTGAGAGAGAAGCAGCAGGTTGAAGCACAGTGGTCCCGACTGGTCATTTTTTCTGTTTCACCAAATAATGTGCTTCACCTCTGTGTTTGTGTCTGCCTGTTGTCTCCTGCGTAACAGAGGTTGCAACTTGGTAAAAGGGCTGCCTTGGTTCACAGAGTTCCTAGCACATGGTGAGAAGCGCTGACCACTGGAGTTCCTAACAACTACTGCAATATTAATGTGGAGCAGAGATCTGGCTGGCAGAACTTGCCTTCTGAAATACCTCATTGAGAACAACTGATATAAATGCAAAACAGAATTGCATTTTAAATTGCAGGTATTACCCTGCACAGAAGGAAATGTAACTGAGTGTTCAAATTCAGTCCTTACTTCCACTCATTTTGTGGAGACAA
>JAAGAY010005723.1:0-30731 GCA_011801015.1 Ardeotis arabs
CTCTAATTGATTTAATGATCCTTCTCCTTGGCTGCTCCCTAATCACCATCACACACTACTTCCTTCATCTTTGGCTTGCACATGGTTACTAATTGTTGCTGCATCTTGCATTGTGCATCTGGTGTTGACAGCTGTCCTTGCCCTGAGATAGAGACAGCTGTTTTTAAAAGGAGAGCCCTCCCCCAAATCTCTAAAACATCTGGGAAAATGTGACATTGAAACAGAGTTATCAAATATAGAAATTTAGCAAATGTGTGGATGGGCTAGAGGGTCTGCAAACACAAAGCTTGAAAGTTGGCACAGGAATCGGAACAGAAGAGATTCACTGCTGTGTCTTTAAAACACGAGTCCTGGGTGTTTCTTATCAGAAATGCCTATTTCCCCTAATTCCCTGTTGACTGCTTGACATGGCAAAATCTCTTACACTCTGCACAAGAGAGCACACCTCCTAATTTGATCAAACTAACAACCCGTGTTGCTTTTGCTTCAGCCTGTTAGACGTAATCCAAAAGCCTTTCCACAAGGCAGGATTCAGGATCAGGCAGCGAGGTCTAATGGGCTGGAGACAAGAAACGAGTAGCATGAAAGCACCAAAAAGCCCTAGAAATCAATGGAAACAATTGCATTCCTTAAAAAAAAAAATTAAAATCTTTTCCAGAATCTCATTTCCTCCTGAACATTTTGTGACTGTGATTGTTACAAGCAACTTATTTTTTTTTCCCTTGCTGTTTATTTTGTGTATTTAACAGCACTGAGTGTACAGTCCATTGTTCTGCTCCGGGTCAGCACTGCTTATCTCCCAATCTCGCCCAGCAGCTATGGCTCACATGCTGTTCTGCAAGACTTGGATGAGCACTCGGTGTCGCAGACCCTGCGAGAGAGGCTGCAAGCCAGCAGCCAGAGCAAAGCTGAACTCAACGGGCAACAATGAGTAGGCATATAAGGAGGCAGAGAGGAAATGGGCGAGCTTAAACATGGTTAGCATGGTTGGAGCAACAGTCATTCCGAATGACTCCCAAGAGCCTACACGCAGAAACGGCCTGGTAGGATTAACTATGCCTTTTTATAAAGGAGTCATTTCGGGACATCTGACTTAAGGGAAGTGCTACATTTGTTTATTTTTAATTGGACTGGATTTAAGCCATATCAAGCTGATGATGCCATTCTGAGTTCAAAAGGATATTGAACTTTGCCTTTCAGCGTGGGAGCAAGGGGACAGCACAATTAATGGCAAAGGTGGCACTTTCAAAAGCTGTGGAAGCAAGTATTTTTAAATTAAGCAGTTATTGTACATGTTGAATGCTTAAAGTAGGAGGTTTTTTCTAGTCACTGGAAGGTGAGAGACTTCACCAGGAGATTATTCTAGTTCTTAAGTGAGGTTGCTCTTAAACTTCACTTAGAGGAGCCCCTGTTTTCTCCACACCTGTGGAAGGACCTAGGGAGACCTGTCTGGTAAGTTGGCTCTGGGCTAAGTAGCCTCCCACTAGGTGACAGGAAGACAGTTGTATTTCTAACTGGACTCTAAAAGTCACTGATGCAGGATATCACTGATGGGCAAGTACCTGGATAATACTGACCCCTGAAGTAGGCAGTACTAAAACTCCTTTTTTTTTTGATAAGGGATACGAAACATGCTGTTTGAATTCAAATCACTCTCTAAATGTGGAAGTATAGAAAGGTTTATAAAATACTCTGAAACATCTTGCCTTGACCACAATCAGGAAGAATATACTGGACTAGAAACCAGAGGTTGAGCTGTTTGATAATCAAGGATCATCTCCTCGAAGCTCAGGAGTGGTTTATCCTGACAAGAAGGAAATCAAGCAAAGGTGGCAGGAGGTGCGCGTGGATGAACAAGGAGCTCCTGACTGAACTCTGACATAAAAAGGAAATGTAAAAAAAGTAGAAGCAGGAGTAAGTGACCCAGGAGGAAGCCTTACTGGTGAATCTGTCCTTCATCGATCCCAGGCCCCTGAGCGAGGACCCCAAAAGTGCTGGGGGAGCTGGCTAATGTCATTGGAAGGCCACTCTTTGAAAGACCATGGCAATCAGGAGAGGTTCCTGAGGCCTGGAAGAAAGCAAATGTCACTTTTGTCCTCAAGAAGGGCAAGAAGGAGGGTCTGGGAAACTACATTCCAGTCAGCCTCACCTCAATCCCTGAAGAGGCAGCGGAGCAAGAAATCATGGAAACCAGACACATGAAGAACAAGGTGGTAGAGTGTAGTCAGCATGGATTTACAAAGAGGAAATCAGGGTTTACCAACCCAATAGCTTTCCACAGCAAAATGACTGACTTGGTGAATGAGAGGAGAGCAGAGATGTTGTTTGCCTTGACTTTAGTAAGGCTTTTGACACTGTCTCCCGTAATGTCTCTACAGACAAACTGACAAAGTATGGGTTAGATACGTGGACAGTGAGGTGGATCAAAAATGGCTGAATGGCTGGACTCAGAGCATTGTGATCAGCAGCACAAAGTCCAGCTAGAGGCCAGTTGTTGGTGGTATATCCTATTACTAGGTCTTACACATCTTCATTAATGATGTGGATGGTGGGGCAGAGTACACCTTTGGCAAATTTACAGATTATACAAAGCTAGGAGGAGCTGATGCGCCAGATGGTGTACTGCCATCCAGAGTGACCTGGAGAGGCTGGAGAATTGGGCAGAGAGGAATCTCATGAAGTTCAACAAAGGGAAATGCAAAGTCCTGCACTTGGGGAGGAATAATCCCATGCACCAGTACATGCTGGGGGCTCTGCAGAGAAGGACCTGAGGGGTTGTGCTGGACATCAAGCTGGCCGTGAGCCAGCAGTGTGCCCTCACAGCAAAGACAGCCAGCAACATCCTGGGCTGCATTAGGAAAGCATTGCCAGCAGGTCAAAAGAAGTGATCTTTCCCCTCTACTCAGCAGTGGTGAGGCCACACCTGGGGTCCTTTGCCCTGTTCTGAGCTCCCTGGTACAGGAAAGACATGGAATTACTGGAGTGAGTCCAGCAAAGGGCCATGAAGATGATTAAGGGACTGGAGCATCTCTCATGTGAGGGAAGACATGGAGAACTGGGACTGCAGGAGAAAAGGCTCAGGGAGAATCTCATCAGTGTGTCTAAATATTTGGTGGGAGGCAAAGAAGAAGAGGGAGATAGGTGCCCACTGACAGGACAAGAAGCAGTAGACACTATTTAAAGCACATGAAACTCCACCTGAACACAAGAAAATACTCTTTTGACTGTGGGGGTGGTCAAAAGCTGGAGCAAGTTAGCCGGCGAGGTTACGGAGTCTCTGGAAATATACAAAACCTGACTGGACACATTCTTGGGTAACTGGCTCTAGCTGACCCTGCTTGAGCAACAGGGATTGAACTAGAGGATCACCAGAGGTCGCTTCCGTCCTCCACAATCCTGTGATGATTCTATGATTCGCTACAGCAGTTGCTGGTGCCCTGTATGCTGTTGGTTCTTCTGCATTTTGCTGATTTTTCCCAGAGGTAATTACAGACATTACTGGTGTAATTAATTGTACTGAATGCATATACCTCTGAGGATGAGGTGGTTATGGAGAAACCTAAACTTAATAAAATAGTCAGAGGGTTTGTGGACAATTCAAATACAGGAACTGGGAATCATCATTCATGACTGTGAAGTTCTGTACATGTGCTCTCAGCAGAATAAGCAAGGTGTGGGGAGATGGAGGCCGACAGACCACACAGGGCAGGATCAGATGAGAAGTGGGAGATGAGTGACTTGTGACAGCCAGTGCTGAGCACAGTGCATAAGAATTTCAGTTTTATTTCCCAGTCTGTGGGAACCAGTGCAACATGGGCTGGGCTGTTTGTGTGGTGTTGGTAAAATTAAAGCCCTAACGCTGTATCAAAACAGGGCACCAAGCATGGACAATTAAATCAGAGGCAGTATTTTCAAGCTGAGCACCCAGATCCAAAAAAATGGAGAAAACGCGATTAATGACTGCCTAGGAGAAGTCTGATTTAAATGACCACCCAGGAACTCTGAAGCAGAGGCAGTTCTCCGGGCAGCAGTCTGCAAGCTGAACCATAAGCCTGTCCATTGTCCAGCTGTGTTCCCAGTCTCCTCCACAGCATGGTCCTGGTGTATTTTATGTACTGAGGCAAGATCCCATTAAGAAAGAGTATGCAATCATGTCATTAACATCTGCCTTGCAAGAGAAGATTAGAGAAACATTTGTCAAAAATAGCCTAAGAATAATTGGTCCTGCCTTAGGGGAAAGAGATGGAGTCCCCAGATGGCTCCTCAAGGTCCCTTCCAAGCCTGTTTTCCAAAGTCATACATGCCAAAATTAAGCCAAATTAAGTTCTCACAAATTATTTTAATTCCAGCCTTCCCTAACTTCTGAATGCTGGACTTCAGAACCTTTTTATGGCACAGATTACAATGTGCTGCTTTTTAGGATCCTGGTTGGTTTGTTTTAAAGCCAACTCAACCTAGCAAGGATGGCATGATATGCACATCCTTAAGGTTCATTAACATCCTTATAACAGATCCACCACAGGGACCTCTTCCAGGGACTGGCAGAGGCAACCCAGGTGATTGTGCCCTCTCCAACTAATGAAGGTAAGAGCAGCAGTAGGAAGAGATCTCTGTGCTGCTGGCCAGCATCAGAGGCTTGCCTTTCAAATCCACATGCTGGCAGCAGGTGAGATGGGAGTTTCAGGTCACCTGCACTCCCTCCCAAACTCTGTAGAGGAATATGTGCCACCAGGAGCTTTTTGCTTATTTCCATTCATGTTCTCTCCAGTCCTATTTTCCACACCTTTGAAAAAAACCAGCTCCTTCACTACCTCCTCTGCTCCCTGCCCCACCATTGTCAAGTCAGGGTTGGTCTCTCCTCTCCACTCTCTTGCCTTCACTAATTGCATCTCACCTCAAGACACAACCATACCCTACCTCTGTCCCCCTCCCACTCCTAGTCACCTGGCTTTTCCTACCATCACACATTTTTTCATCTCTGCTGTTTCCCCTACTCCCTTGCCTTATTTTTTGCCCAACAGCTGCTCCCAGACCCTGAGCCCTTGCTGGTTTAATCCTTCTCTCTATCCTCATTCCTGTTCTTTGCTGATTTAGAAAATGAAGCTCCCCATCTTCCCTCCTCTGCCCCAGTCATACTGTCTTTCCCTCTTCCACCGCCTTCTCCTCCCCCAGCTATTCCAGCCCCAGTCACAACAGGTTCTTCAAACAGATTTACCGCTTTCCTCCCACAACTGGCTTTCACAACCACTTCTTCTCCCATGCTGCATCATTGCCACCATGGCGGTCATCGCCCTTATGAGAGAAACCCCACTTTGCTCTCACCTCAGTGCACCATCCCACGATGGGAACTGCAATGACTCACAGGTGGGGTGGGCTTGGCCACCACCTGTGGACAGCTCAGGTGCAGGGTGCTCTAGCAGCTGCAAGGAGATGAGGCACACTCAGCCAGGGTGGAGTTTCCAGGGATGATTTGGGGATGTTTTTTTGTCCACTATATGCTAAGAAGCCTCCACAGATCTAGGCGGCCTGTGATTTTTCAGAGTCATGAAGTGTGGTCCAGTTTTGATGGGTTTTGTCAAGACCGATAGAAGCTAGAGTTTCAATTCGTATGGTGTAAGAGAGATTGTTTCAGACAAAAAACTAACAGACGTGCTTGATATGAGGAAAAATCAATTTTTGTTAGCCTTGTTCTTGGGAATGACCAGAATCCCTTTCATTTTAACTTTCCACTCAGGATGAAAATTTTGGTATAATGCTTTAAGAAAATGACAAGCAAGTCAGTCGAAGATATTTTAATGGCAAATGCTATGCAGCCTTAATATGCGGGGGATATTATGCATCCCGATGCATGGGGATGTTAACTGTTAGATAATGCAATCGTAAAGTCTTTCACTTTTTTTCACTTTTGTTTTTCTCCTTTCCTTTCTGACCAGTTATAAAATCTGCTAATTGCTGTGTACTCTGGGCCTCTAACATTTTACTCTTCATTGGAGATCTTTTTGCTGCGAGACAAACTCCTCATTATCTTGATCATCCCCTGAATTCATTGATTCCATTGGTTACTGCAGAGTCCTTAAAACAGTGGTATTAAACTGGGGACTTAAGTCATAGGCAATGTTAAAGGAGCAAATCTGCCTGAGCAGCTGAATTAGTCTGAGCAACATCCTTCCCAGCACAGTGTCACACACTTCTCTTGCCCTGATCACTTCGTTTCACAAAGATGATATTCAGGTTTATTAAATGAAGTGATGTTTATCCTGAGCTTGGGCATGCTTGCTGAGTTGCTGAAAAATATTGCAAGGTTTACGTTACCAGTGGAAGTCACTGTGCTCTTTCCAATGGACACAGCCATCAGTAGGACAGCTATTGCTGCCTAAATGGCATGAGCAAATCTTGTCTCTATTTGGTCAGCCCAGTGTTTCCTTTGTACTCTGCAGGTAGGTTGCAAACATGCAAAAAGCAATGAGACAGTAGAAATTTCCCCGTAATGAAAGCATGTCTCTCAACACTTCCAGACATGTTGCGGCAGAACAAAGCTGTGACCAATTCTTTCATCTGCCACCCTTAGGGTAGGAAGATTTTTAAAAGTCAGTGTCTCATTTATGACTGTGCATTAGAACAGCCTAAACTGGTCACAGAGGGAAATTTTTTATAATAATCCTGTAAAAGGAGAGACAAAATCTCGGTTGCTCAGCTGTTAGCTGCACAGAGCTTGGCACCAGTCTTGAAACCCAATGAATAATGCTTGAAAGATATTGTTCCTAGATTTCCAGCTGTACCGGAAGGTAGGTGGTCAGCACAAAACCTACCTTACCTCCTGCTGCTGCTGCAAGATTGATGCTGTCTGGATCAGGGGGAGGATAGCCCAATTCTGCAAAATAAATAGGCCCCTGCTGCATCCAGCATAGTGGCGTTGTCTCTCCTTGTAGGACTATGGCCCCCCTGTAGCCCCAGGTCTGATTGCGTAGCAGGGCACTCATTTTTCCCAGGGGAAAGCTGCAAGAGGATTTTTTTTTTTATTATTTAAAGGCTTTACCAGATGTATCTCACATGCTTGTGGGGTTGTTCCTAATGCTGTCATTATCTAGAAAAATCTCCACTTAGTGGTAAAAATCTCATACTTGCTTGAGCAAATGCATGGATTGCTGATGGGGAGCAGGGTTCCTGGCTCTTTCTAATCTATGATTGTCAAATTCCAATTATTCTGGACAGTGGAGTGATCCTGAGAAACTAAGATGTTTCCCCTTTGTGTAAGGACACAAATATATGCATGAACACGCACACAAATATTATTTGATTCGCTAAAACCAGCTGTCATGAACAAACCATCCACATACAGCATCTACTGATTACTCAACAGCAAAAACATCATTCTCCACTGTTGATACCCTAGGTTGTTGGCTGAACTCCTTCCCCATCTTCCCCAACCTCTCACTCACTTTTTCCAGAGGACGTTTGGGATTCTCACTGAGGTCCAAGACCTGCTAGCTGAGGTAGTTGACCAGGGCCCAGCTGGGAGCATCAGCTCTTGTTTTCCTGTTCTTTGATGGGTCAACCTGTTGCTCAAGCCTTCCTGGTGAAGCACCCGAAGCCTTTTTTTGCAATCATGTTGAAGAAGCCTTGGTGTATCTCAGGGAGGTGGCCTTGCTTTCATTTGAATGACAGATGCCAGTGAGAGAGAAAAGAGACTGAAGTTTTCATCTCTGAGATGAGCACAACGGTCAGTAGAAGAGAGCAAGCTCTTGACTCTGAAGTCTTCTCCTTGAGCAAATTAGACCTCACATCGTCCTCAGGTACTCTTTGTTATTGTTGGGTTTGTCTGCTTTAAAGGCAAAATTCAGATGCCCTCGGGCAGCTGTTACAGAAGGCAGCGGGGGCTGAGAGCTTTGCACGAAAGGGCAGAATTTAGCCCAAAGATGTCATGCTGTGGCACAGCAGGTACCTGGTAATGCCGAACTTCCAGGAACGGGAGAGCCTGCCTCCCCCATTGACTGCAGCATGCTGATATCAGGTAATAGGAGAACGGGGAAAAAGACCTCACCATCGGAGAGTTGTGAAGAATGGATTGCAAAAGCAGGAGAGCACTAAATGTGGTTTTGTTGTGGGTATGAAAAAGGCTATAATAGTGAGAAAATGAGGTGATACTTGCAAAAGCGTAATCCACCATCAAATGAAAAATTCACCTGTCAGAGGAAAGGAAGTCTTTATCCAGCACCTGTATTTGGGGAACTGTTAAAAAAAAGAAACAACCAAAACCCAGCTGCTTTCAAACAGGGGCTTGAATTGGCTGTAATCACGTACAGAGTATTTCACTGTTCATGGATCTGCCTAACACTGCTGTAAATTCAAGGTGCAATTGCATCAGCTAATATTATTCCTGTAGTTCTCTTTGGTTTGAAATATCGCCTGACTCATTTGGGTTAGATACAAGATGTAATTGCCTGGAAATCAGCACACAACTCCAGAAGGGTGCCCTGCTAGTTATAGTCACCTTGTCCAATAAAATGTCCATGGCACTCCTGTGTTGGATCATGTCAGCAGGATACTGCACAGAGTGTGACTTCATTTTGCCTTCCTGTGGGTCCCTTGAGAGGTATCAGGGGCTTCCTAAGGAACTCAAGTCTTTACGGATTTCCTAGGCCATGGGAAACTCCAAGAAGTGAAGGCTCTTCAGGGTTTCTGCACCTGCTAGGCACAGATGCGCCTCTCAGCACTGGTGGGCGGTGTATTGAGAGGAACAGTGAGAGCTGACCAGGCCTTGCTCTGTGAGTATATTAAAATATTGCTGGTAAACCTACCACCCGATGGGTGTTGGGAACCCCATGTTCATTGCAGACTTGCAGAGAAAAATGTCAAGTTCCTGCTGACCCACAGGACATTTGCTACTTCTGGCCTGCCTTTCTGATGTCCTAACTACCAATGAGTATTTCTTCTCATACGCTTTTCAAAAGGTGAGCGTCATCCTGTTCCAGCATCTTGCCAAACTCCTTACAAACTCCTCTGCAGCTGGAGGCAGGAGCAGTCCATACAGCCATCCTCACATTCCTGCAACAGGAAGAAGATGACCTGGTAGCAATGAAACCAGGGCTCTCCCTCAATGCCTCCCTGCAGACTGAAAGAGGGGCAGGTATGAGCTGCTAGAGGGAACTAAAAATAGTCTCTTCTCCAAGTAGACCAGAGATCCTGGGAAGAAGAGGCCACGTTCTTCATCGGCATGTAAGAGAGTAGGTTAGAGAACGAGGAGGAAGAACAGCTACTAACTAGAAGACAGCATTGGCATGAGAACAAGTAGATAAAAATAGGCTATGAAAAAATGTGGGCTGCAAATCAGAAACAAGTTTCCTTCTGTCAGAATGAGGTTCTGGAATAACCTGCCAAGAAAATTCCCAATGACTCTTAAGATGGGCTGTGATAAATTAACAAGAGGGACTTTATGACTCAGTACTTGCCATAGCTGGGGAATATGATGACTAGGAGATCCCTTCTAGCCCCACATTCCTGTTAGTATGATAACAGAGGAATCTGTGTAGGGCGCAGTAAATGCTGAATCACTGAGTGCTTTATATAGCTGCCTGGCAGGACAAAGTCCCTCGCACCCATCCTGCCTGCAAGAACCTCCAGGACAAAAAAAAAAAAAAAAAAATCCCTACGTAAATGATTGTGCTCTGGCAGCACAAAGCATAAAGCTATGGATGCCTGGGTTAGAAGAAAACCAGCTGAGCTACAGGCTCCTCTGCACAGGGGAAAGGTGGTGGCAAGGGCATGAAAGCAAGAGGCCTCACTGTAAACACGGAGAGGTGAATGCGCTCTGAGGTGAATGCGCTCCAGCAGCTTCGGTACACAGTATTACTGTGGGAAAGAAACTCAGTGCTTGGAACTGTGTGGAGGTATGCCATGCACTTGCTCAGCCAGGTGCGTGCAGGGATCATTTCCACAGGGCATGATCATATAATGTAGCAGAAAGGTTCTGCAATTAACACTAACTGCTAAAACATCCACAGTTCGCCCGCCACCCCAGGATCCACAACTCTTTTGATGGTGTTTTTTTCCTGTCTCCTAGGAGTCCTCCAAGGATGGGATCACTTTCTGCAGCACAAGGCCAGCAGTCAGGATGCAGCGTACACTGAAGCGTTTGATGCCTTACAACTGGACATCTACAGCTCTGCTGCCCTGGCTCTAAGGGCAGTCTTTGGGGTAACAGCAGCAGCTGCAGTTTCAGTAGTATGTAGCTACAGGCCAAGTAGAAGGCACCCATTAAAAACTGGATAAGGTAAGAGACAAACCTGGTTTCTGGGCTCAGGAGAGTAACATTGCTCAGGAGGAGAGCCCTCATGGCTGTTGGGCTAGAGGAAGACTTTGCTGGAGCTTCTTCCAGACCTGTGGAGGTCATGTACAGATGTGGGTGCTGCCTCACCTCTTCAAAACCTGCAGCAGAGCCTGCTTGGAGACCTAGGGCCCCTGACTGCTGCTTCCCACTGTGCCATAAGAACGGCCCCACACAGATGTGCCACCGCTGTATAGCCACCGTTTCCACGGGTTCCGCAGTCTGCTTACCTTGGGCCAAGGACACTTGTGGGTTTTCCCTCTTGCAGTACTTTCGAATACTCATTATTTCTAATAACTTCCCCTGGTATCAAAGCTCAGAGCGAGAGGTTTCCCCGCAGAGCCCAGCTGCTATCGCCAACACAAGGCAGTGAGGAAACTTCCACACCAACAGTCAGCACTCTTCTCCCAGAAATCCTGGCTTAATCCCCCTCTGCCATAGCTAACAACGCTCTTTTTTTTTTTTTTCCCTTTTATTTTTTTTTAAATCAGGCAGCTGAATCGCAGTCGAGATCAATTTTGTTATTTCCTAAACGGTCACAATCTGACAGAGTAACAGAGGCAGACTGAGCGATGGCAGGCAGTTGCGGCACAAGAGCCTCAAGGCTTCTTCCCTTTCTGGCTGTCACCAAGGCCCAGCAAGCAGGCACACAGAGACACGTCATACCAGCTTGATGTGACCCTTCCTAAACAGCTGTCAGCAAGGAAGGGGCACAGAGGTGCCAGTGCACCGCTGGGGTCAGGGGGAGCGGACGAAGGCTGCAGAGCTTTTAAACAGAAGAGCAGCATCTGTAAATGGGCCCATGGGCCTGGAAAGGCTCCGCTCTGTGGAACATCTCCTGTGCATAGCAGGACTCAGGGATGCTGGCTGAGGTGGACTTTTTGTCTCTATCTATGGTTTGCAGACAGCAACAGGAGTCACGGAGCTGGAGCCTGCAGAGGTGCACTGCTAGCAGGGGAACACTGGCTGGGAAACATGGCTCAGGAAGCTAAAAACATTTCAAGGACCTCATCAGCTTTAGCTGCTGTGGCTGCCCTGTGTGTCATTGGAAGAAGCAACCTCTCTGCTGGCAGATACAGCTTAGATGGGGACAGGGTGCTGGGATAAGGTATACAGGATTGATTGCCATGGGCTGCTCTGTAGCTTCTGGGTAGCAGCAGCTTCCCAGGTGCCCTGCCTCCTCCCGTGAGGACATTCGTAGGGATGGTGAGTCTAGCACCTAGCACTCACCTGGGAGCAGGAGAAGGACCTCCTTCCAGTCACCTTTCATTTTGATTTCTGTAAGATGAAAATGTCTGCCTTGAACTGTAAAGAGGCACAGCCTTTCCTAAGGGGAGCAGATTTAGGCAGCAGATACATTGGAGAAGGAGCTGCTTGTGTGGGATATTGACACTGCAGGCCCCCTGGGTGGGAGATGGCCCTCTTTAGTCTATATCCATCATCAGTGGCAAGAAAAATAGTTATAAATCAGGGTACTCCCAGTCCTGCTGCCACAAGCGTTCTTCTCAGCTCTCCCGGTCTATCCCTCTGCCTTCACAGAACATCCATCACTGCCCCTACAGCTGCTCAGAAACTTTGGATTCAGAGCAAAGCCCTAATTCAGGTGCTTGGAATGGCGTAATGGGGAGAGACAGGCTGCTCCAAAAACTGAACGAAGAGCTGTGGGGGAACTAAATGCTGAATTCGGTGCCTAAGTGAGGTGACTAAAGTTAAGCAGCATGAAGGCTCCCCTGTGTGCCTGCGCAACGCTTGATGGAAAGATCCCATAATAGAAATGGCAATGAAAGGCAGCCCACCGTCTCACTCCGTCCTTTCTTCTCATGTGCAGGCAGCCTAATCCATCACAGGGTGCTTTGACTCTTCCTCACCTGAATCCAATGCATATTCTATGCTAGATACATGAGGAGGTCAGAGTTGAGAGTCATCAAAAGCACCAGTGAGTTTTTACGTGTGCACGTCCATGTGCATGTATGAACTGTATCAACCTTCTCTGTGTGTGTATAGAAAGTAGAATTATATAATCATTTAGGTCAGAAAAGACCTTTAAGATCATCGAGTCCAATTGTATACCTAAAACTGTCAAGTCCACTGACTAAACCATGTCCACATCTATGCATCTTTTAAATACCTCCAGGGATGGCGACTCAGCCACTTCCCTGGGCAGCCTATTCCCTGGGCAGCCTATTCCAGTGCCTGACAACTCTTTCGGCAAAGAAATTTTTCCTAATATCCAATTTAAACTTCCCCTGGCACAACTTGAGACCATTTCCTCTCATCCTATCACTTGTTACTTGGGAGAAGAGACCAACACCCACCTTACTACAATCTCCTTTCAGGTAGCTTGGAGACCGATAAGATCTCCCCTCAGCCTTCTCTTCTCCAGACTAAACAATCCCAGTTCCCTCAGCTGCTCCTCCTAAGACTTGTTCTCCAGACCCCTCACCAGCTTTGTTGCCCTTCTCTGGACACACTTGAGCGACTCAATGTCTGTCTTGTAGTGATGGGACCAAAGCTGAACACAGCATTCAAGGTGCAGCCTCACCAGTGCCAGGTACAGGGAGACGATCGCTCCCCTAGTCCTGCTGGCCACACTGCTCCTGATACAAGCCAGGATGCCATTGGCCTTCTTAGCAGGTGCATCCACGACTTGCACTTTTTCAGTTTGTGGCTGCTGGTCACCAGACAGAAAAGCAATTGTCCCAAATTCCAGCGATGAGTTTCCAAACAAACTATAGGCTCAAAGTCCTCTGGAGGATTTTTCTGCACTCACTACTGGATTTTAAGTTAATTTTTATATCCACTGCTTCCAGGTGGCTTCGTGGTTGATCATTTCCTATGGCCACGCTGCAATATTTCCTACCCCCGGAGCAAAGGGCCACTCTAAACGTGCTTAGGGGTGTGGAGAAACCGTCCCAAATATGGAAAAAAGCATCCAGTGCTTACTCAAATTTAAGAGGGTCCTAGCCAGTCCTCTGTCCCAGCCCGGAGATGCCGTGGGATGCGCTGCGTGGGGCACTGCCGCGTTCTGCTGCCGCTGCACCCGACGTGGCAGCAGCAGCCCCTGCTGCGGGCCCTGCAAAACTGCAGGCGGCCTCTCCCCGGCCCCGGGGCGGGGAAGGAGCCACCCGAGCCCCATCCGCGGGACGCCCCGCCACCGCTCGACCCCCAGCTGGGCACCCCGGGCACTCTCCGGCCTTTATGGACGGTTCTCAAATCAGTCCCCGGTGCTCCTGCTCCCTCCAGGGCCAGGCCTTAAGGCGCTTTATGGCCTTTACGTGAGATCCCTGCGGCTTCGGCGTGGCACAGGTTGGATTCTGATGATAAAAATCTGTTGGTTTTTTTTTTTTTGGGGGGGGGCCGGAGCGCCCGAGAAAGTGGTGTGGAGGGGCACGCTGTGGCATGCCTTTCTAACCACCCTCGCTCTGCCCTGCTCCTGCCCACCTCCGGCCTAGAATCATGGAATGGTTTGGGTTGGAAGGGACCTTTAAAGGCCATCTAGTCCAACCCCCCCTGCAAGAAGCAGGGACATCTTCAACCTGATCAGGTTGCTCAGAGCCCCATCCAACCTGGCCTTGAATGTTTCCAGGGATGGAGCATCTGCCACGTCTCTGGGCAACCTGTGCCAGTGTTCCACCACCCTCGCTGTAAAAAAAAAAATTTCCTAATATTGTTCAGCATCCCTGCACGCCAGCAAGGCCTGCGCTGGCATCCTTCCCCACTCCTGGGGCTGCAGGAGACTTTGCACACTCACACCCCATCTAGGCTTCTCTGGCCCTGGCATCCCCCCGCCACTGCAGATTTGCCCCGCAGGGGTAGGAGACACCCCGTCAAGGCATTTCACCCAGGCCAGAGCCCACTAGGCAGCCCCCAGCCATAACTGGAGGAAAACTGGTTTATCTTACTTAAAAGTGACCAAAATAAAATTGGGATCCCCCTCTGGGATGTTTTCACTTTAGACATGAGGGAATAGTGTTAGCACACAGCAACAAAGGGATTTCACCATCATAAAGGATAACAGAGAAGGCAGAGCTAACGTACATCATTCAAAACCAGGTTTGGGATTCCTCTGTCACCCACCCTTTTTAACATAGCCTTTCTCCAGAGGGTTTTTTCCAATGCACTGGGCATCAGGTCTCAGCACCCCTGACTTCTCCTGTGGCGGCAACGACACACTGAAATGCCTTCACAAAGAAGCCGGCACACCGGATTTACTGTTCTTGATATTTCTAAGATAAAAATTAAACAGACCATATTAATTTAAACCAATCTCATTCCAGACTACATTGTCCATACAAAGACATACAGAAGGGCACAAACCCCAGAAAAACAAGGCTAAAAAAAATAAAAGAAAACCCTTTTCAGATCCTCTTTTACAATTGCTGGCTTGTCTTTCCCTTCAGCCCGCATCTCACCTATGACGGCTCAACTCAACAACACAAAATGCAAAGACACCTCCAGGGATACCACCTTTGGACTCCATTTTCTCACTCAGACGCTACCAAAAAAACCTCCACCCCGAAAGTCTCCTGCGCCCACTCCACTCCGAGGCCCTTTCTTTGCCAAGGGAGGAGTGTGCCCCAGGCAAGCCACAGCCTGCATGCACTCCAGGTATCTGGTTGTCTCCCATCTCCGGCTGGGTGGGATGCTGGTGGGAGGCTCAGCATCAGCAGCCTGGAGGAAGGTGTCCTCTATATGTCTGTCTGTCTGTCTCTCTGCTGTTTACAAAAAGCCCCACATGTTTCTGAGATGCGATGCTGCTCTCCACTGGTGTGAATCACCCAGTGCTCATAGGGGGAACCTCTCTGAGATTATGAAGTTTGGGCTGTCACAAGCCACCGAGCCCCAGTCTTTCCACTGCCAACACCAGGACAGACAGACATGGTGTCTGTGGGGCGTGGGCAGCTGCCCAGAGCTGCTGGGACATCACCACCACCTTCCCAAGTGCTGCCAACCACCTCTCAGCCAAAGACGGTCTGCAGTCACCGCTGACCAGGCTGGGGCTGACACAGCAACCCAGAGCAGGGCAAGATTTCCAACCCCCAGATGCCAGAACAAGACGCACCCCTCGGAGGGATGCGTGGCTTTAGCATTGCTGAGAACACACAGCATTTCAGGGGCGGGGGGCTCTTGCCTTTTGGGGCAGGGGTGCTTGCAGTCACACAAAGGTGGGTTTCAGATCTTCTTTGAAATTCACTATGGGCTGGAGCCCACTGTGGTGCTCTGTCCGGTGGCCTGCGCACCCGCTGGGCTCTGTGTCTGTGTCCGTGCTACTGCTGGCCAGGGAGCCGCGTGGGCTCTGGAAGCAGATCTCACAGCAGGGCCGGTGGCAGCCGTGAAACATCTCCTCGGAGCTGCTGCTGCTGCTGGAGTCAGAGTCCGGGTAATAGTACAGCGAGCGCAGGGAGGGCTCAGCGGGTCCCCTCGGGGTGCCCCGCCGCAGCTGCTGCTCCTGCCGGGAGCATGGGGAAGCACCCTGGGACTCCGGCCACCCTGGCCATCCCTCTGGCTGGAGGCAGACCTCCCCAGGGATGGCTGGAGGGGAGGGTGCTGGTGGGTGAAGGAGCCCTCCATCAGCCATCTCCCCTTCCCTCCCCAGGGAAACAGGTGCTGACTCCCCACGGCCCCAGTTCCCTGCCTCCTTTGCCCCATAGCTGGCACGAGGGGACATGTGCCCCGGGAAGTGGATGGAGGTGGGGGGCAGCAAGACCCTTCGCCGCCGCCTTGCTAGGTAGGGGCTGAGGGGCGTGCGGATGCCCGGGTAGCCATCCTGGCCCAACCGAGTTCCTCCCTGCTCACCTTGGGGGCACTGGCTGCTGCGTGGGGGTCCCCCAGCTAAGGCTGGGCTGTAGATTTTGCCATCCAGGCTCAGCTCCTGCAAGACTTCCCGCAGCTTCTCGCTGCTCACATAGCTGATTTTGGGGGACGACTCCCAGGCCACACCAGCTGAGATGTCCTGGCCTGGCAGCTGCCCTGGAGGCTGCGTCTGCTTCGCAGACGTCCCGCTCTCCAGGGCATCTTTCAGGCCCTGTTCGAGGCCATCCCCCCTGTCAAAAAGCAGTGCCGGAGAGCAAACAGGCTCATGGCTCACATGGTTTTGGAGGTCCTGAGCATCGCTGCAAAGAGGCAGTTTACCCAGCAAGCAGGGAGCCTGCCACCCAGCCCGCTCTGCATCCGGGGGGCAGCGCCCCCCCGGCACATCCCCATTCCGCCCTGAGCTCCGGATGCAGGGAGCCACCGTTGGTACGTGGGGGTCACAGCCGCTCTCCGCAGACATCAGCCTCATCAGCTTCTCCTTGGCGCTGCTCACTTGCTCCTGCAGGCTTTCGATCACGGCGTTTTTCTGCATCAGACAAATATGCTTGTCAAGCGCAGGGCAGGCGGCGGGTACAGAACCGCTGCTGTCTTGGAAGCAGGCGCTGCCAGAAAACGAACCGCCCCTCTCTGCACAGAGAGATGCTCTGGTGGCCGGTTTGCAGGGTTGGCCTGCAGGAGCCACACCGGCAGCGCATGTGACCTCTTCCTCCCCTGGGCATCCCAGAGCCCCCCCGGCTGTAGGTGCAGGAAAGGGGACACGGGGGCAGGCAGCTCCCTGAGCTGGGGTGCTCCCACCTGTGCAGTGTGGGCGAGGGAGTATGAGGCTGGGGGCTTTCCCGAGATGAAGCAGCTCCCCTCTAAATTAGCCATGTTTGACTGCACTGTGGAAACCAGGCTCTCCGGCTCTTCTCCCTCCATGTATTTTTGAAACCCTCTGGATCATGCCTAAATTTTGGCACTTTGGGGCGCAGAGTGATGTGACAAAACAAAGCGGCTCTTCCCCTCCAGAGGGAAGAGGCCAGAGGGGGAGCACCAGTGTGGACCAAGGCGTAAGGAAAGCCCACCCTACAAAGCCTTCAGCCCACAAAAGGGAAGGGGAGAAGCCAGCGTGGCTGAGCGGGGCCGGCAGAGCCCCGTACCTCAGTGAGCAGCCGCTTCATGGAGTTTTTCTCCCCTATCAGCTGGTAGAGCTGCTCCTCGCTGTACACCGAGCGGCAGCTCCTGGTTGGGCTGGTGAAATATTTTGCCATGTGGCTCACGGTTTGGCTTTCATCTTCAAAGGCTTTCCACTGCTTGAGCTGGGGAGTAGAAGAAGGCGTTATCAGCCCGGTATGCACAGCCCCTGCCGACGCGGCGGGAGGCAGGCGCAGCACTAGCGCGAAGGAGACAAAGAGATGGAGAGGGAGAGACAAAGGCAGGGTGTGACGGAGGAGCAGAGACGACAGCAAGAGATGGCTGGGCGAAGGGCTGCGGTGTGCCTTGGGGCCTCCCACCCATCTGAGCCCTACCCTGTCCCCGGATCCAGCTTTTAATGCAGAGAGGGTTGGTGCCTGCCTGCGCTGCAACCTCTAAGCATGCTGCAAAAGCCCCTTCCCCCTTCTCTCCACTCCCCGACTCTGTGACAGACAAAGACAGTGTCACGGCATCCCCGAATCACCAGTGACAAGCTGAAAACCAGCAATGCTCAGTATCTGTTTTCTCCTCTCATGTCTGTGTGGAAGCCATGTGCAGCCCAGCTCCAGCTGCTCATTGATCTTGGATAAGCAATAGAAGAGCAAGCCCATTAGGAAAAACAAGTTGATGAATTAAAAGATCCAAGTTAAATAAAATGTTCAAGGCCCCCAGGCTACAGCAGAAAAAAAATGGTACAGGCAGAGTGCAAGCACAACTCATCAACTCCTCCACCCTCACTTTGAGAGGAGAGACCTCATGCTTGGCAGAGCACCGCCAGCAGGCTTGGTGCTTGTCAGAGGCGGTTTGGATCCTGCTCTCATGGGTCATCTAGTGATCTGGGACTCTGCAGTTCTACTGCATTGACTGAGGTAGGAAGGGACCTCTGGAGATCATCTAGTCCAACCCTGCTACTTAAGCAGGGTCAGCTGGAGCAAGCTGCCCCGGACCATGTCCAGCTGGGTTTTGAGTATCTCCAGGGATGGAGACTCCACAGCCTCTCTGGGCAACCTGCTCCAGTGTTTTACAATTTTCACAGAAAAAAAAAAACCAAACCCAAACCCTTTTTCTGATGTTTAAATAGAATTTCCTCTGTTTCAGTTTGTGCTCATTGTCCCCTGTCCTGTTAGTGGACACCACTGAGAAGAATCTGGCTCCCCCTTCACTACTCCACCCTCACTGGTATTTATACACATTGGTGAGATCCCCCAAGCCCTCTCTTGCACAGATCTGCTCTTTCTTCAGCTTCATCTCTTCCTCCCTTTCTCACCTCATTTCCTTGAGCTCAAACATCCCTCCAAACATAACACTGAGTAAACAACTGTTTCCTCTCCCTGTAACAATGGGAGCATGTTTCCCACTAACGTCATGGCCAGGCACACCAGGCTGCTCCTGGAGGACACGGGAAGCAGAAGAGCCTTGACTCACCACAAAAGGCTTCCTCAAAACATCTCCCTGTCCTCCCCCTCGCCTGCGGCAAAGCCCAGCTTCCTCCTCCGAGAGCGCAGAGGAGGACAGCCTCCCCTGGGAATCACCGGTAGATGTGAAGCCTCCGAGCCTGGCGAGGTCATCTGGATTGCCGGAGCCCACTTCCATCCCTGCTGTGGGCAGAAACTCTCGGTGGGAGCGGGTGCATGGGGTATGAGGAGAGGACAACTGCATGAAGGACGGATCCCACCACCCACGCGGAGGAGGAGGTGGAGGGCAGCAGCCGCCTTGCCACCACACGTGCCCCCTGTGCGGCTGCCGCCCACAGCACGCTCTTGCAGGGGGGTTTCTGAGCAGCGAGCTCACGTCTGCGCTCCCTGGAGACTCAGGGGACTGGCTTAGGGAAGCGGAGCCATTGAGGCCTAGAGGATGAGCTGGGCAGGTGAGCCCGAACATTTGGGGAAGGACATGGGAAAATAAGTGCTTTGGCCCACACGGCTGCTGCTGTTAAACTCCAAAAAAGTGCCCGTTTCCAGCCAGGTGGTGGCACAGAGGTGGCAGCATACCTGTGGGACAAAGATGAAGCAGTTGATCGTGGTTGTACACACAAAGATGCCTCCAGAGGTAAAACCAAACAGCAAGTTGTGCCAAGCACGGAAGAAACGGTGAACTAAGCAGACAGTGCCGGCAGCCAGGAACACAAGGTTGACCCCGACGATGAGCGTCAAGGACTGGTTGACTGGCGGGGAGCTGACGTTGTCGGTCAGACCGGCCAAGTAGGTCCCATAGAGCAGGACGATACTCTGGAAGCAGAAAAGAGAGGTTTCCAGAGTGTGGAAAATTACAGCCTGATGGTGTCAACCCCCAGCCCAGTGAGCTCAGATACACTCAGCGCAATCCTAATTAATGCTCTTTGATCTATAATGCAGACCTTCATCACATAGTGGTGACGCCGCAGCAAACGCCCAGCACGCTGCTGCAGGTCGGAAGTGGGGCTGGGGAGGGAAGGCAGGAGCAAAGGCATTGGCGGGCTCTGGAGATCCCAACCGCGGGGCACGAGGAACTGAGGGTCAGGTTGGCAGGCAATGGCCAGGAGAGGCAAGATGTGAAAACCTCCCCTTGGGCAGCCTGGAACAGGAGCAGCAAGGACAGATAGACAAGTGACGGAGGTCCCTGTGGGGAAGCAGTGGCGGGGTGCCATCAAGGAGCAACAATGTACCTCTGAAAGAGCAGGAAGGAGATTCAGAAGGACATTCAGAAAGAAAAAGCAAGGCAGAAGAAGCGGAGGTTTAGACTGCAGGGAAGAGGATGCACTTGGTGCCTCTTTAAATAGAAATCCAGGAAACTGCCAGGTGCAATTCTTCTCCCTTCCCTTCGCTGTTTCCTGCCTGACTCCAGCAGGGGTGAACAGGGCTAGAGAAGTGCTCTGTACACAGAGGCCCACCCTCCCCCGGAGCGGGTTGGTTGTTTCAGAGCAGGCTTCCTCACTGCATTGCCCCTCCAGTGCACCACATGTACATCTTTCCAGTGTGCTCAGGATTAAACTACCTGGCAGGCTGAATCCTTCCCTCCCCAGGGCACACTGGCAGGACACATTGAGTATTTTTTGCCTGCCTCTGTAGTGCAGGAGTATGGTCTGCCTTCAGAATCATTTGGAAATACCATCTAACAAAATCCCTGCTCCTGCAAGGAGCTAGACTACAGGGAACGTGAGTCCTACATTATTCCTGTGCTGCCTAGTAAGTGCAACTGTCGGCCTTTTACTGAGACATTAAATTGTGATGTGGGCATCAAGAAGAGCTGTGTGACCTGTCGGGCAGATGTTCTGTAGACCCTTCTGGACCCCTCCATGCTGTAGCTAATTGATGACTGTGATGGCCACTGCGAGGGTTAGGGTCTGGAGGGACAGTCTTACAGGCAAGACAGGTTCACGTCCACGGTCTCTGGTGAGACTCCCAAGTTCAGAGCACCACGAATTCTCAAGGAGGGGTTGTAATAGCGAGATCTGTCTCACTGGAACTAGGCTGATGCCTGACCCTGCTTCGTAGGATCTGCACTAGATCATAGAATCATAGAATAATTTGGGTTGGAAGGGACCTTTAAAGGTCATCTAGTCCAACTCCCCTGCAAGGAGCAGGGACATCTCCAACCAGATCCGGTTGCTCAGAGCCCCATCCAGCCTGGCCTTGAATGTTTCCAGGGATGGGGCATCCACCACCTCTCTGGGCAACCTGTTCCAGTGTTCCACCACCCTCATTGTAAAAATTTTTTTCCTAATATCTAATCTGTATCTACCTCCCTCTATTTAAAAACCATTACCCCTTGTGCTATCATAACCACAGGGCACCTCCAAATACATGGTCCAAAGGCAAGCCAACTCCTAATCCCTGAGCAAGAAAAAATCAGCACCAAAGTCCAATTTAAAATTAATATAGTTTATCTGGGACATAGACAACAGCACTGCCATCTAGTAAACTAGGACTTTCAGTAAGCACAGGACTAAGGGGTTTGTTTGTTTGTTTGTTTGTTTTAATCTTCAGCAGAGGACTTTGCTCCTAATTCCAGGCATGTCCTTGGCAAGTCATTTATGTTCATTGCTCAGTGCCAGTAAAACCAGGATAAAACACTGAGCGGCTTCACAAAGGGCTGAGCACATTAATGCTATGGAAGATAAGAATTGCTACATACACGCAGAGATAGAGCCTACTCTCACATTAGTGTAAATCTAGATTAACTCAAGAGAAACCACTAAAGAAATAACTTCATGACCCCCGTGACCCTGATAGGATCAGGGCCAGGTTCAATGCAACGCTAATGAAGAGTACCTGGGAGCGGTAATGGGCTTGTTTTATTCCAAAAAGCAGTTTGTAGGAGCGGTAGGCAAAAGCATTACCTGTCTAAACCCTAACACTAGCTGCTGACAAAATCAGAGCTGGAGACGCAGAACTGAAAGCCCAGAGAACGCCTGCCGTCCCTAGCACCGAAGGACTTTTAAGGACAGGCCAATACTAATGTCTTTAAAACAAAGTGTAGGGGGGTAGAAGGACTTGGCTGTATTGTGAGGTCCCTTTCTGCTCTTTTTCCTACGATTTTGGGTAGAATGGCCAATGAGTATTATATTACAGTGAGTCAGAAAGGAACTGCCTGTACTGCACGCAGAGATGGAGCCATTCCCAAAGAAAGGCTGTGATCTCACAAGGCTTCATCAACATCGGCTTTCTGAAATGCGTCCAGCCTCTGCCAACCCAGAGACACATGAGACCTCAGATAATTACAGCGATAATTATACCTACATAGTTACATCAGTATAACTAACTCTTCTGGAATAAGAGCTGCCACGTGCAAAGCTGCACCGGTGAAAGTGTACCTCAGCGGTATAATTAAGCTGATACAGATCCTGTAAAGGTAGGCACCAAGCACTTGTCATCAGCACCTCCTTGATTTGGAGTCAGAGGACTCAGGGGCTGAGCCACATAGTGCATCACTGCGGTGGACGGTCCTCTGAGGCTTTATGGGAAAAGTGTGCTCTAGAAAACAGTAAGACACAAGATTTAAGAAGGGAGATAGATGAGGCGTGGAGAGTTGCAGGGAGAGAACCAGAAAGACACTACATGCACTGTGTACATAAAAGAGAGGGTGAGGCAGGGAAGAAGCGGCTAACAGGGCTTTTGCAAGGGAATGCAAGAAAACATCAAGATGGGAAGCACTGGAGATGGGAGGGCTTTCGAGATGAACAGGAGTAGGTGGAACCTGCAATAGGCATGTAGCTTGGGAGGGCAGTGAAACTGAGCAGTTTAGGCTGTGAGACTGCGAGGAGGGAACATACAACGCAAGCATCAATAAAGAGGTTACGTACCTTAAACCCTAAAATGAGAACGAGCCAAAGATCGGAATAAAGAGACGCGCAGGACTGCACCCGGCTCACTGAGCAGGTCACGCCTTTCTCTGTCGCCTAGGAGGCAAGGGGAAGGCAGAAGTGAAGGCTGCTGCCCTGGCCCACGAGCAGGCACAGACCGATGGGCAGAGAGGTGTACATAGCTGAGCAGGTCTCCTCTGTCAGTTCCTAAAAGGAAAGGCCAACGCTGGTTCTGCCAGGGGCAGAGGGTTAAAGTGAGGAAGATTTTGTCACTCTTCAGCCAACAGGGCTGGTTAAACCTTTCTCTAAAGCATCTGCAGATGCCATGGAGCTCTCCTGTGTCACTCAGGTGACCTGCACAGATCTGGAAATTTTGCGGTGGACCCTCATCTCTGTAATAGACCAGACATAAACCCAATCCAGAGTACCTAGAAGGCTTTCTGGCTTGTTGTTCTTTCTATTTTATTTTATTTTTTAAACAGCCTCTCCAAATGCCTGACCATCCACCAACTTTGTCCACAGAGATCAGAGAGGACACGGTGCAACCCTCCACCACCTCTCCTCATCCCTTTACCCGCAGTGAGACGCTGAGGCTTCGGAAACACTGGACTGGATCAGAGAATACCCACGTCAAGAGCAGCACGGCATCCGCCAGCACCAACGCTGCCACCATCGCCAGCAGCTGGAGGTCTTTGATAATCTGCAAACATGCAAGAAGTGAGCACTACCATGGGAGCCAAATGGACACCAATAACCTACATCCGCTTGGGTCTCTTTCTGGCTGTTTCTTCCAAGGGACATGTGCATCCTAATACTACCCCCAGAGTGGAGTCCAGCAGCTCACCTACATCCGAGTCGGCCACAGGATTTCTGTCTCCAGCTCCCAAACTCTTGGAGACCTAATCACGCTTAGGGCCAGATATAAGCCCTCCCTGATGGTGTGGCTAGCTGGTAAATGCTATGACAGAAAATAGCTCTTCCAAAACAAAAGTATCAGCCCTTATGCCCATATCACAAGCAGAGACAAAAAGGGTGGGGGGAAAAAAAAGCTGGCAGGATTATAATTTTACAAGTTTAACATAAATCCTGATGCCTCAGGAATGGGAGTCCTTGCTAGTAGCCACTTCCCCTGCAAACTCTCATCTCACCTTTCATCTGAGACCTACTTTTTTCGCCATTGGAAAGTGGCCACAGAAAGCTGTAAGTGCACTGTTACACACACAGGTTTATACAGGTGGCTCCCATTTCTCTCCTAGCTGCTGCATCCCCTTCCATCAGTGCTGCAGAGGAGCACCCAGTGCTCCTTCCCTTTAAGAGGAGATCAGATGCATCTGGGGATGGCCCTACATCAGACGCCTGGTTTATTATCATTGCACAAAAACCAATCAGCCCAGAACTGGTCACACACATCGGTGTGTAGTGTAATGAAGGCACGTGGCCGATGTAAAATGAGAACAAGACCTCGCTCTGTGATGGGGCTGGGACTCCACTGGGAACAGGCAGACTGGCAGGGCACCTGCTTGCCTGTATAGTGGAAAAGCTCCTGCCTCATTGCGCAGGGATAAATGAGGAGCCCATGCCCAGCCAGGTGTGAAACCAGACCTGTAGTTGTGGCACCCATTCCTGTCACATGCCTGTTTTATTTGCTATCCTGCACCATTTGGGACTTGCTGGTGTTTGCCCCTCTTAGGGAGCTTGCCCCCCACCCCACCCCACCCCGGGTAAGGTGTACTCACCACCCGCTTGTCTGGCACCCGCTGGGTGAACACCTTGTAGAGCCGCCAGCTTTTCCCCAGGACGGGGCCAAACACCAGGGAGGTCCCCACGCACAGCAGGCAGAGCCGCACCTGCCAAGGGGTGGGCAGAGCAAGGGGGATTAAGGGGCAGCCGTGGGGCTTGCAGGAACACCCTGCACCCTCCCACCCAAGGATGCAATACAGATGGGTGGGCATGTGTCTATGGGCTTCCAGAGGGTCGTATTGGATACTAGAAAGCTGACCACAGGGTGAAATAAATTAAAAGGCGCATATTCCTCTGCAAGCATGCCTGCTGCCTGCCTTGTCCTCCCCACCCTGAGAGGCTCTCGTTGGAGGAGCAGACAGGGAGAGCCAGGCAACTCACGAGTGGCAGGGGCACGGAGAGTCCCAGCACCAATAAATCACTCACTGGCACCTCTGTTAATTATCTCTGCTCTCCCACCCGGGTGTGTGCCAAGTCCCCAGTCTGGCAAGGGGGCTGCCCCAGGTCAGGACACGGGGTTTCATCACACAGGTCAGCGTTTTGACAAAGATCTGCTTTGCAGCCGAAAGACTCGCCTGCACACAACTCGTGGCACCTGTGCCACGCCAGGCAGCGGCTGTGCAGAGGATCCTATCCCCCTTCAGGCTCCCCTCTCCCTGTCGCACTTTTACACCCCACCAGCCTGCCTACGGGGTGGCTGCCGCAGGTGCTGCCCTTTCCCCTGGGGACCTGCCTTGCGTCCCCTCTGGTGTGGCTGCGGTTTGCACAAACAGCAAAGGCCATTCAGATGGAAAGCATCTGGTTGCATTTTGTGTATGTGGAAACCACAGCCCGGCCGAATGCGCCCAGCAGCGAGGTGGCAACATGCTGCAGCTAAGAGAGAGCACGTAGAAACATGCGTGTACATGCACACGTGTGTGTGTGTGTTTGAAGGCACCCGACCCAGCAAACCCCCCGCTCACCTGAATAAGCTTTTCTACCAAGTCTCCAGACGGCAGGCTCTGCTCCTGAATCCCAAAGAGGTAAGCACTAGTGTAAGTCAAGCCACTGCCCAGCAGGGTCACAATGTTCAGATTGGGGCTGGACATCTTCACGATCCTCCAGGAAACAAAGCAGGGAAGGCGGTGACAGTTACTGAGCATCATGACCTGGCAGCACAGGGGCAAGGTCCCCTTACAGGGACGACGATGGCCATAAGGACTGCTGACACACTGCATGTCCCCCAGCCCCTGCTGTTCGCAGCTTCTCCAAAAGCTCAGCCATTGCTCCGTGGTGCATGCCCCATTCCCCCATCCTCTCCCTAGTATTGCTGGAATGCTTCACTATCCTTAAAGTATTAATTCTGCCCTACCCTGACACTCCTGTGGGACAGCAAGATCCCTTCTTCCCAAAATGGATGGGTACCAGGCTTGCCCCATGGCACCTCTACACCCTGCAGGGACCTGCAGCACAGCAAAGCACCCCTGAGGCAGCTTCAGCCAACTTCTTTATGGACAAAACTGCAGGAAGCCATGGGCTTTTAGTAGAAAAGCAGACAGGGTCACCACAGCCTGCATCAGGCAGGCAAAGCTGTGCAGCAGTGCCAGCACGTGCTGCGGCCGCACATCCCTGCAGCGGCCCAGAGCCAAGAGGAAGCAGTGCCCCACGGTCAAGCAGGTGGCACACAGCACAGCGCCCAGTTCAGCCCCCCCACATTAAAGGCCAACCCCTTCCTCCGCTGTCCTTTGCTGTGAAGTGGCAGAAGTGGAAAACCTCACCAATGCAGCCCAGGGTGACTGTCCCCAGCAGTCTGCTTTGGGTAGAGCAGCTACAAATGCCTCCAGGAACAGGCTCTTCCTCCTGCTCCTTCCTTTGAGGAGATGCCTCCACCCTCAGCCCAGTCTCAACTTCAGGAAGCTGCCAGCAACGTTCAGGTTACAGCTTCCCCTCTGTAATTTCACTCCGTCACTCATAATCCTGTAACTGTATTCAGGGAGGGGAGAATCGACCCACCGATCTCTCCTGATCTGTCACCCTTCTCCAGCAAGCCCATCAAGCAAAAGCTGTAGCTCCTGCCATCCCCCCTGCGTAGCTCCATCCCTTCGATCAGCTGCTAGGTCATTGCATTTCTCTACCCTTGAGCTCCTTCCTGGCTTGTGGCCTCACAGACACAGAGCCTGGGATTTAACCTGGCGCTCTCCCTCCTTGCCTTCCTCGCTGTGCCTCAGCCCCTGGGGAAAGATATTCACCAGCTCGCCCTCTCAGCTGCACCCTGAAAAAGGTCTCCTTTTTCCTCCCAGGTTCAGTAAGCAGACCCATATTTATCTGCTGCAGTGCCAATAAATAACACACATTCATTAGGGCTTTGCTCTGTCTTCAGAGGCCGAAATAATTTGGTGATCAATTGAGGTGGCCACCAATCTCAACACCACTCTGCTTCAGTGAATCAAGTGCTTGCAACTGGGATGCAGGTCATGCAGCTACTGCACCGCAGCAGGCACAGGGCTCAAGATAAACCCTCATGAGCAGGACTCTCCTGACCGTCGGGTGGTTCTAAGAGGCATTAAGTCAACACAACCAGAGCACTGGAACAGGAGCAGCCCAGGCTGCACGCAGATGCGCTTCTCTACAAAACAACAGCACATGGAGCACAAAGGCTTTGCCAGGTGAAGCTTGGGAGAGGGATGTATCTTGCCCAAGTTGAGACCAATGAAGCTGAGGAGAAGGTGGAAAGGAGGCAGGTGAGACATCCAGAATTGCTGAGGAAAGGCTAAGCGCTGGCTGACACAGCTCGAGCTATGAGGAATCACTGAGCCTTTTGCTTGATTTATGCTATGTTCAGGGCAGCAGGGATTTTTACATTCTTTGTGCAGACTGAACAGCACCAAGGAAAGCCTCCACTTCACCACCAGCTTCTCTCACCTGTGGAGATCATGTTCCTCGCCAACATGGAAAACCATCAAGATCAAAAAAAGTTAGCAGTATCTTCAAACTACGAGTGGCCCAAGAGCAGGAAGGATATCTGTGCGCTATGGAGAGCATAATGGCTTTGTTCACGGAGCTACACTGCTCAAAGTGATGGTCTCAAGACCGTGGAGTGGAGAAGGAGACCAGCCCTCTTTCTGCTCATTCCTGTTGATGGTCTTAATGGAACAGCACCTTCAGGATGAGATCATGCACCGCTGCCTGTGCTATGCCGGAGGGCATCCAAGCTCTGTCTTGTTCACAGCTCCCTGACTTGAAGAGGAAGGGAGCAGCCCAAGCAGGACTGTCTCCACCAGTGATCGACACTGGGTGTGATGGACAAAGCTGCAATATCCCTGGCATTGCCCTTGCTTGCCCCACGCTGCTCCTTCAGGCTTGTACTCTCCTGATCCTCAGCTGTCTGTCAGCTCAGAGCCTGGCCCTCCAGGAACCCAGCCCCGCTGCCCCAGGTTGGTGGAACTCTCATGGCAGAAGAGAGAAGCCCTTACCTGTTTTTCCTGAAGCGAATTGTAAAGACAAGAAAGAAGAGCGCTAGCAGGACTCCTCCAGTCAGGAATGTCCACACAACTCCCAGGAGAGCAGCAGAGAAGGATGGGGAGCTCTTCCCACTGCGGTCAGAAGGTGTCTGGGGAAGGCAGAAGGGATGAGGAGGAAGAGAACATTGCTGGCATGGTCACTCCTGCTTCAGCCAGAAAAGACTCAAAACCACATCTTCCAAACTGCTTCTGAGGAGCAGACACCCTGGCACTAGACCAAGACCCACTGGCAAGGCTAAGGAGATGCGTACAGGCAGGACACATACGCTGCCACTTGCTGAGCACACAGGAAGCGAGGGCAGTACAGGAGGCCTCTTCTTACTGGCCAAATACGTAATGAAGCCATACAAGTGACTCATAAACCTCAGGCAGCCCTGGTCATGGGAAAGGGGAAAATGGGTAACAGTTCCCCTCTGTCCTTCCCTGGAAAGAAACCTCTGGAGAAAGACCTCGTGGTACCCCGGTTTGTAGCATGCTTCTTTGGAAAGTTGAGTAGGGCATCCTTGGCTCCTACCCTTACCCCTGCATGCAGCAGATAACCAGCCAGCCGGCTGACGTGACTGGGAGCCAGCAGCAGAGCTGCCAGTCGGTGCAGAACAGGCAGAAAAGGGAGTGGGACAGCGTTTTTCAGGCACGTTACACAGTGACACACCGACCTTGGCTCCACCCGTCTCCCAGCTGGCTGGAAACTAACTTGGTCCTAGGTAGACATCAGCTGAGAACTGGCTTTTGAGGGACACTCCTAAAGCGGGTATGATGGAGGCACCTCTTTCCTTGCACACAAGCAATGTTTATGGTTTTAAATCTCCATTTAAAAATATTCTCTGCTATCTCCCTATTAACATAGGATGGATAAAACGATCCTATGTGAAACAAGAAACCTACTTCTGCTGCGGATCTAAAATACTCCAGCATTTTTAACGGGGTGTGCATATGCGGGTTCATTCATACATACTATGTGTGCATGTTACTGCACTTTCCTTTAAAAACAAGCATTACTTTTACTGAACTGCTGGTGCATCCCCTTCAAGGGAAGGAGGAGGATGGGGACTGAGCTGAGATGACACACCTCCTCACTCATTTCTCTGGTGCCAAGTCCTTTCTCAGGTATTCGAGTTCACCTGCACACAATTTCTACAGCAGAAGACTATTTTCCTGACAGCACCCACTACCTCAAACTCCCAATTCTTCCTTCAAGGTCTGAGCTGTTTCTGCTTCCAGCCTTGCTAGAAATAAATCTGCAGGGAGAAGCAAGGCAGCTGTTTCAAGCCGATGCCTCGTCTCCCTCTTCCCCAGCCTGGCTCCATCTCCTCTGGGTGAGCAAGAACAAGGCATGGCTTGGAGAACTAAAGCCAACATGTAATTCTTTAAAAAAAAAAAAAAAAAAGTGTGAGCATGGCTGATGCATGGGCTACTGGAAGCTCACATGCTGGTGCCATGCTGGTCACAGGGTTGCTGCGTTAGGCAAGTCCCCAGCTGGGACAGACAGCCAGCAGAGAGCCGGTGCCACTGCCACATTCCGTTGGGATACAGATGCATGCGCTGCTCAGACCCACTTTGCAGCAGCGGGAAGGGGTCCCTGGCGAGATATTAGTCTCTCTCCTGCAAACTGCTCCCCACCTCCTCTTCCTTCTCCCCATCCCCCATGGGAGTCTTTTGGCTCCCTGGGAAATGAAGACCACAGCAGATGGTGGAGATGGTCAGCCAGGTCGGTCTCCCTCACCTCACACCAGGACTCACTGTGCAAAAACCCCATCATTCATCACAAATTGGGGCCATCTTCCCACCTGCCTGGAGCTCAGAGGGGTTGATGGGGGCTGCTCGGGGCCAGTACAATGGCTGTAACGCCACCCTATTTTTGCATCCTGCCTGGCTGAGCCTGAGGGTAACACCTGGCTTTTGCCCTTAAGGTGAGCGGGGTGGATTCAGCATCCCAGGGCTCCCACACTGGGTGCAGCTCCCAGCTGCACCCACTGAGAATATCTTTCCACCTCTGTCTGCTGCCTAAAGTGTTATCACACCCTCTTCCAAGCAACCACCCAGGGATCAGAAACAGCCCTTCGGTCTCCACCTTTCCTTTCCCAACACCGCCTCCCCCCAACCCTGACTGCTGTTTCCCTGGATGTTGATGGTACTTGGAGTTGATGGAGCGCTTAATTTGCCACTGAGCAGAGTAAATCCTGGCCCTAGCAGGGGGAATATTAATTGTGAGGCAGCTGCCGGAGCCAGAGGAGCCAAGCAGCTTATGGTCTTCTAATTAAAGGCCCGTGGTCATGCAAGACACGATGGATTGCTGAGGAGGCTGAGCCTCGCTGGTCCATCCGGCAGCCTCACGCGGAGCCAACTGCAACTAAATGCATCCCGGTGTCATTTCTCCTGCTTTAGTGATGGGGGGAGAGGTATTGTTTATTATAGACGATGACTTTTAATTAAATCCTGCTCTATTCATATTTGAAAAGCACTTTGAAGTTGCAGGGGATGGGGAAGGTCAAGGGCAGAGGAGGCCGTCCCAGGCCACTCCTAAGCGGCTGTCACGCCAGCCAACACAGGGGAAGGCCGCTTGACACGACTTGGCTGTCGTGGCTGCTTCCACACCTCCTGCCTAACTGCTGGGTGTCATCTAGGCAGGGCTTCTCTTGGAGGCCATCCCAGGAGATGACAGCGCACAGACTCCGGCTGGACCGGGATTGCTTGGCAGCTGCACCCCTGTACCCCCTTCTGCATCCCTCCACCCAAATCCACTTCTGCGGAGCAAACCTCAAGCCCCAGAGTGCTCCCCCACCTCTGTACGTACCACCGTGATGGTGCAGAGCTCACGCAGCATCCGCTGCTGCTGCTCCTGGCTGCCAAAACTGGAGCTGCCATCGCAGAGGTCAGAGCAGTTGAATCCTGGCTCCAT
>JAAGAY010005724.1:0-30409 GCA_011801015.1 Ardeotis arabs
TAAAAAAAAAAAAAAAAAAAAAAAAAAAAAAAGATTCAGAATACTATAACCTCTTAAGTTACTCTTTATAAACTTAAGTTATGTATCATGCTTGTATTTTGATTATATCTTTTTATGGAAAAACACTGATATTTTTAATAACTTCGTTATAAAATGTAATTCTTTGTTGTCTTTTTAAATCTTATTGTGGGGAGAAATATGTGAAACAAAGCTGGCTGCCTGAAGACCTTGCAGAATAGTATTTTTTTTGTTTGTTTCAGCATGTATTCATCAGTGACTCTTTGGTAATTTTTACAAGTAAATCTTTTAAACAGATACTAGTTTGAATTGCATATTAAAGACCTCATAATTTAGAAAGAAAATATAGCAATAGGATGAATGTAATCTATTTCATAACAATTGAAAAGGAGAGTAACTGGTAAGCTAGCTGTAACTCTTTAAATAAAATATTTTCTGTTGGAAAATGTCAATTACAGCTGAAATTTCTGAATTTAAAATTTTGATAAATATATTTTGAAGTCCAGAGCTTTTTGTATAAAAGGGAAAGAGACCTAGGTTAAAATTGCAACTTCTGTCTAAAAATTGATGTTACAGCACAGGTCTATTTTTGTGGAAAAATATTATCACAGAGGTTTTCTTTCTATTGTAATGACAAATACATGTTTATACAGTAGCTTCATTTTGCAAAAACATTAATTGTTCTCTAGTCAACATAGAACTGCAGTACTAAATGAGACAGTTTTCATGCTAGGTAAATCTCATTAGATAAACTCAGCACCATTATCCTCTAAGAAACAAACAGAAAAAAAGCAAGGAAAAATCTTACTCAGATTTTTACATATTTCAGTCCTGAGAAATCTGTTCTTTCATTGTTTGGGGAGGTTTTCTCCTTCTCGATGTACTTTGTGTTTTCTTAACTGTGCATTGTGAGCCCAGGGGAACAAAGCGATGAGGTTATTCCAAGCTCACATGTTCGAGCTAAATATTTTCTTAAATGCTCCTCTTTGATTTAAGAGAAAACAGCTTATGCAGCACTGATTCACATGCAACTGGTCACAGATTCATTAATTTTCTGCATACAACATAACCTAAATTTTAACAATGTATTACCGCAAACCCTATAGAGAAAGAGCATTAGTTCAGGAACTCATGATTACAAGAGAGAAAAAAAAGAAATCGAAGTCAGGAGAGTGAGGGATGGGGGTTTTTTTCTATTGAATTTTCTGTGTTTCTCATACACAGAGTTCCTAGTTGAAACTGCAAGAATCACTAGCCTCTTGGCAGTATAAACAGCGTCACAAATTTAACCAATACGATACTGCCTTGCTGAGTCTCCAGTGTTAAAAACTAAAAAGGTGAGGTCTGTTGATTTGGACCATCACAATTTACTACGGGGAACTTCTGTGTGGAGAAAAGTGGAACTGTTCTGGAGCTTAATGCAATTGTAATAAGCGTGTTAGTATTAACTTTTAATAAAAATATGTCTTTTCAAATGTATTTAAAGATAATATTGAATGCAATTTCCACTGATCTTGGTTTTAGGAAATTATTATTCATCACCACTATTTTCTCCATTATATATTAATTATCTACAATTTAACCAACAAACTGTTTATTTCTGTATTTTATCGACTTGTATTTACACAGATAAATGTAGTCTGGTAGTACTCCCTCCAGTGCCTCTGGCCTTGTAGCCCAGAACTGAGGGACTCTGAATTGGATAGAACTGCCTCACATTGTTAGGGGGAAGGATGGGAAAGAATAAACTCTCTTTTTTTCTTTTTTTTTTTTCTTTTTTTTTGAGGAGGGGGGGAGATATGAGAGTCGTTTAAACATTGCTTATTGAAGTATTTTCTCCAAGTAATTTATACAGAATTATATTTGTCATCGTAGGAGAAAGTAAGGAAGAAAGGACTTTCAGAAACTGGATGAATTCACTGGGTGTAAGCCCTTATGTTAATCATTTATACAGGTAAGGCTTTTTTTTTTTTTTAAACAATAATTTGATTTCCCTTGAATGACAGGGGAAGAAAGAAGAAGGGAAGAAGAAAATGAAGTTGTATTTCTACTAGAACAGTGGTTTTCAGGTTTCCACACAGCATGATGGGAACTTCAAAACTGGTCTGTAGAACTGCATTAAGCAGTGTCTGACTCAGATACTCTACTCATGATCTAGAAACACTAGAAAACCTAAAAAGCTTCGGTGTGCTTCCCTCACTCACGTTTACTTTGAATTATGTTTTTTAAAAGGTTGAGGTAATGGTGGTTTATAATGCATGATTTTTATTTTCTCTCATGACAGATTAAATGACCACAAACCTATTAAAACAATACTGTAATTCTAAACTGTGCAAAAGGATAGATGTTTGCTGAGTAGACTGTAAGAATCTATGCAGTGTGGTATTCCCTCAAATCAAAGGGGTTTTTGGCATGGTTTTTAGATGCTTCTGAGCACTTTCAGATTGTGCCAGCAGTTGATTCAAATCCTATCAATAAGACATGGGATATAGGGGAGCAACTCGGAACACCTGCTTGCATGTATCCTTGCTGTTAGATTTCATTGATTCAGTTTTCTGACCTCTGTAAAGGGATACCATTGGTAGGTGGCTTAACACAGAGAATTTCTGTTAGCATGTAACTAAAGGGGATTGTCAAGAATGCAATTTATAATGGGAAAATAATACTTCTCATCTTATGAAAGAAAAATATTAGTATATTAGTTTTGATTATTCTTTAGCAAAATATATCTGTAGGTGCAGATAAAGTATGAGTATTTAACATTTTGGGAAGTTCTGAGAAAACTAAAAATAAGTGAAAACTCTTTAGGTAGATTTTTTTTTTTTAATCTATGCCTACCCTATGAAAGCAATTATTTAATTAAAATTAGTAAAACGAGTGGCTGTGCTTACTTCACTGAAGGTTTTTAAAAATAATGAAGTTAAATATATGGTTTATTGTAAATAATGGCAGAAATCAAGCAATAAGATATAGGCCAGTTTCTCCACAGAATTTATATTTATGTGACTGGAATTTTTCAGCAACTTAATCACACTTGAGAGTCTCAAATACTTAACATTTTCATTGTGAATATGAACTTTTGTACTTAAAAACATTGTTTTACTCTGGTTTAGTGATCTCTCTGATGCATTAATAATCTTCCAATTGTATGATATGACTCGTGTGCCAGTTAACTGGAACCATGTCAACAAACCTCCTTATCCATTACTCGGTGGTAATATGAAGAAGGTGAGTAGATACTTTGTGATACAGTCCAGTTTCCCTGTCTCCCTTTGTGCTGTTTGTAGTAATTTGGATTGTCTAGATTTGCATGCTACTGAGACAGTCTTGGCAAAAAAACCCAACCAAACAAAAAACTTCCAGATATTATCCCAAGGAATAAATAGCAGTTATAGCATATATCACTTCAATTTCTAATTGTGGAACCTTTGGCAATATTTAATTTAGGGTCTAATTAGGGTATATAAGTAAATTTTCAGGCCTGACACAGCTGTTGTTGCCTGATGCTCTTGTATTGTGAGGTGTTTCCTCACAAAGCAGTTCTACATGCTGCCAGGAGATTTTCTGCAAGACTTGCAGAATCCAAGCTTTCAGTTAGTTTTGTGATCATTATGAAGCCAGAAACGTAGAGGAAAAAATAAATACTCTCTGTTTAAGGACAACACATTTCAATATTTTTTTTCTGAATTCAGTTTTGATGTAAGTACATACATTGACTTTAGTGGAAGTGAACTTGATTTTCTCAGGTGTGAAAAAAGGTTATAATTGGAATCTTGCATACTTACATTTATAGTCAAAATGGTGGTGTTTTAATCACAGTGTAGAAAAGCTAGAAAACTTTCTCTAGCTCCAAATCTCAGCATAGGTAACAGTAAGCCAAAGTAATTAAAAATACGCATAGATTATAGGTCTATATTATAGAAATATTAAGATGTTTTCAATATTTGCACACGACATTTATTTTTAGATTGAGAATTGCAATTATGCAGTAGAACTCGGGAAGACAAAAGCCAAATTCTCACTGGTTGGTATTGCTGGACACGATCTAAATGAGGGTAATCCAACTCTGACTTTGGCTTTGGTATGGCAGCTGATGAGGAGGTAAGTTAGGCACAGTGTGTGATAGATGTGTGATAGGGGTGTGTGTGTATGTGTGTATATATATATATGTATATGTATGTATCTGTGTAGGGAACCATTTAAACTTAAAAAGTAAAATTAGTTATCATGTGCTGAGTAAAACAAATGCACGAAGATGATGTAACAGTGAATATTATGAGCTTTGGGATGTTAATTTATTCTTGTGACAACTGAAAAAGTGATTTAAATTAATCAATAGTTTATAAGGTAAGGGTACCTTATGAAGGTAAGTACTTGGCATTGTTACTGTGTTGAAGTAATATTTTCCTTTTGTTTGTAGCTTGATACTGTTAGCAGAGTACAGTTCTACCACACTTTAACTCAGACTTTAACACAGACTCTTATTTTCTTTATTAAAGGTATACTTTGAATGTACTGTCAGATCTTGGAGAGGGGGAAAAAGTAAATGATGAAATTATTATTAAGTGGGTGAATCAGACACTTGCAAAAGCAAATAAGAAAACTTCAATTACAAGTTTCAAGGTAATCAAATTAATTTACTTTTCTTCTTTCTGCATATAATCAGATTTGGGATTTTTGACCTGATTTGTTAACAATTTGGCTTTTAACAGTGGCTCTCCCATCAGCTGGCATAACTGCATAAGGAAATATTTCTGATAGTCTGTGAATCTGCAAAAGTATTTTACAAGTCTATTAATAACAAACAAAAAGAAATTATAATTGCTGCTGTAAGATTCAGAACAAAACAACCCACCCCCACCTCACCCCCACCCAAAAGACTAAACTTTCAAAGCAGCTTCTGTCTGAAGTTACCAATGTTTGGGCATGTCGTCATGTATCTTCCACATTTTTGGATATAGGCACTCTCATGCTTGTACAAACATGGAGAACAATTCTGGAAATACTGAGGGAGGAAAAAAAGCCCAACACCATTTTTAATAACAGCTGGTTGAAAAGATGTACTTGTGTGTGACAGAGCCAGGAGAGGGAGCCCAAGTTAACCAGTGACATCTTTTGTCTTCATCGGCACTCTGGATGTGCAGCAGGGCTGGACCAAAGAGGAGCTTTTCCCATTCAGCAAATATGAACAAATTGATAAAGGAAGCTTTCCTTTCACATGTTTTAAGTGTTAAAAGAAGTCAGATGTGTCATACTGTGTGAATCTCATTCTTTAGAAATAGTAGATTAATAATTGCACTTGCATGCAAATATAACATTCTTATACTGGTCCATTGTGTACTCTGAAACAGTTATGTCTGTGGTTCACAACAGGAACGTAACCTAGCAAGGTAAATATTTGAGAGCTCACTGTGATATCTAACTGAATTAGATAAGCATTAGGCATAAGGCAACATCAAATAATTTTCTAGAACGAAACATTAAATTTTTACGCTAGAAGGTAACTTAGGTCTTCATCTTCTTAAGAGATTGCTGCTTCTCTTATTTCTACATAAATTATAATAATGGTGTTATAAATAAGTTGAAAGTACAAAGAGCATCCATCCCAACATCTTGCTTTTGGGTATACCTGTGGTTTTGGGGGGCATTGGTTGTCTTTTTAAGGTAATTCAACTAATGGTAGACCAATAAAAATAAGGAACTATTGATGTAAAGTGACATTACTCAGTATACCTTTTACTACTGATTCTTGACAACATTTATGTATATATTGTCTTTGACAATTTAAATTTTTGTCTGTATTTTTGCAGCAAGCAAGTTGGGTAGCAGAGAAAGCAGAGGTCCCTCATATTTATTGTGGACTCTGAAAGCAAAGTTCTGTTGAATTGCCATTAGTTCAGACAATAAAAATTATGAAGGTTTTGGCTTACAGTCTTGGGGAGAGACTCCCTGCATTCAATGTCTTCAAGCAGATTTATATTACTATTTTAAAATGTATAATTAATGTAGTGGCTCTATGGTACTTCACGGAGTTTGAAATCATGGTTCTGTCCTGGTGGCAAAGGCAGCTGTGCCACACGGCCGATGTGCTGAGCCCCGGGAGGAGCAGAGCCAGCCTCGCTGGCACTGTCTGCTGACTGTTGGTCTGACATTGGCAGCTGCTTATCTGCCTTAACAGCTGGGAAGAAATAATTGCAGCAATTGCACTTACTGTTTTAAGAACAGAAGAGAACACATGTCCGTGCATTAACTGTAAAACACAGACTGCTCATACTAGCTCAGGATGCTATCTGACTTGAAAAATTATAAAAAGACTGAGCCATAAACTACTGCAGAACATAGTTCCATTACAAGAAAAGGGGAAAAATAAAAGTAACTGGGGAATATAAATACCTTTTTGTTGTCTTACAAGTATGGTCCTTGGACTTATTTCAAAGTTCCCTTCCTTCTTTAGGGAAGGGGGGAGTTTCTTTTGTCAATGTAAACCATTTGTATAATAATAATACCAACACTGAGTGTAAGCCTTACCATTTTGATTGCGGAAAGGAACACCAGACCTCATAAAGCGGGGGAAGAACCCTTCATGCAATAAAGTAACAAACCATGCTGCTACCTTTCAGTAGGTATGTAAGATGTGCTGTAGGAGTTTTTGCATTGTGAAAACAGAATAATCAAAGCAAATTATACTAATCTTATACTAATCTTTTGGGTCTTTTCTTTTAGGACAAATCAATTAGCACTAGTTTACCTGTCCTAGATTTAATAGATGCTATTGCACCAAAAGCAGTTCGTCCAGAAATGGTCAAGAGAGAAGATCTTTCTTATGAAGACAAATTGAATAATGCTAAGTAAGTTTTAAATAAATGCTTTGTATTTTCCTAAAGTGCAGGAAATGCACGATTCATGGTGTAATGATTTACTGACTTGTTAACAGGGAGAGATTACACTAATATTAGTTGATCTGTTTCAAATAGAATATATTCTAAATTCTAATATTTTAGAGCTATTTTTCTAGTATATGTAAAACATGAACTCAAATTCACAGCTGATATGACTTACCACCACTCCACTGCAATTAGTTTATTAATAGCCTGCCATAGTCCATATTGGTTTTGACAAAAATAAATGCTTTGATAACCAATAGCAAAATGTCTCCCAATACAATTGCTAATATATGTTTTCTTTACGATAGTGTCCATTGTCTTGTAGAGCATAAATACTGACAGAACAGGCACATCCTGCTATTAAAATCTGTTGTTCTTTTTGTGAGTCTTGGCATGCTATAATAGATGCAAGGAAAATAACTATTTATTTTCTCTTGTTTTCCAAGGTATGCCATTTCAGTTGCTCGAAAAATCGGTGCTCGTATATACGCTCTCCCAGATGATCTAGTTGAAGTGAAGCCAAAAATGGTGATGACAGTGTTTGCATGTTTGATGGGAAGAGGACTGAACAAAATAAAATAATGAAGAGATGTAATATAGCTTTCTGCCATGATAAGCACGATGAATGCCTCGCAGTTTACAGAGTGCTGAAGCTTAATATAAACAGAGAAAACTTGTATACTCAAATATACTCATTAATTAAATGTTAATAATGTGTTTATATTCATTACAATTTTATTCAGTTTCATAATACAATGATTATTTATAGATAATATTGTTTTCAGAACATGTTCATTACCAAATTAATATCACAGATTTGTATTGCTTTAAAAAAACCCACACCGTAACAGTCAAGCTTCATTTGTGTTAGTTTCCATAGCATTGTAAGAATCTGCATCATTTTACATATGTTATTCCAGGACCTATTGTGAAACTTTGATTTTTGTGGGTGTTACTTACATGTAGTCATACAAGTCTCCAGGTGCATTCCAATCCTATATTTCTGCTAACTGCACAGAAGTTTTCATCCTTGCCTTATTCTTGGAGAGCTTTTAACTCCTATTCAAGCCAGTGATGCCATTGACTTCCATGAGAGCAAGTGAAGGCCTGTGATAATGTCTGGAAACTAATGAATATTGATAAAGCTGATGACACTTTTTTGTGGGAATAATCCTTAAATATATGTAGCAGTCTTGTTCTGTTACTGAGCAGGAACTTTTACAGTCTGTGTCTTGAGAAAAAAACAGCAAATAAATGTAGTTATGTCATTATTAAGTCTGCATATGCATTGGCTTTTGCAGTTGGACTAAACATCTCTTTTTAATTTTTCATAAAATGTTGTGTAAGAAAACAATGAAGAGCTGGCTTGTCCAGTTTGGGACTTCACATTAATGTATTGCATTTCCTTATAGATTGCTCCTTTGATTTTTCCTGAAGTGTATATCATGTGTGCAAAGGTTTTGTCTAGAAAGACTGGTGCATTGTCTGGATAAGATTAAATCCATAATTATTTTTTAATAATTTGAAATTATTTGTACTCCTTTCTCTGCAGCTGTAAATTTTCACCAAACATTCTGGAGCTGGACATTTAATAAAGTTGTTGCCAGAAGCCAAACAGTTAAAGAAAGAAAACTGAATAAAAATGAAAGAATTTCTAAAGTATGAAGCCCATACTTTCTCTCTCGGCTCCTGAAAACAGTCCTGAGCGTGGCAAAACCCAAGAATCATGATGAGTGAATAGCTGGACTGAGCTTTACATCTTCAGTATCTTGCACAACATACTTACAGAAAGAAGAGGCATCCATTTAGTTTCTATTATTAAGGAGATAGTGGGAGTTGAGAGAATTAAGGACTTGGATTTAGATCCCTTTGTCTCTGTTTACAGGTTTGTATTGTCTAGACAAGAATAAATTATTGATACTTGTTAGTTACTATTCTATTAGGTTTCTATTCTCAGTTCTCAACAATGACTGAATATTGTACAGAGTCTGAGTTCTTTGCTGTGATTCTGGAGACAAACCAGTCAAAGTTCTCATGCAAGACAGGCTCAATTGAGGCTTACTTAATCTCTGTACAACAAAAATTAATGATTTCTTCTTGAGAGTACTGTATTTACCAGCTCAGGCACTCAGCAACTGTTGTATTTGCTGTGTGTTTTCCCATTTAGGGGAAAATCTTCTACAGTTATGTGGCTCATTATTATATGTCCAGAATTACTTTAAACTTATTTTGATCAAGTTGAAATGGGTTTTCAATGGCAACACCCGTGCTTTTGAGCATAAACGTTTGACATACAAGCTAAGAGCTGCATGTTGAAGGATACATGACAGCTAGTATCATCTGAAAAGAATAGTTTTCTCAGAATAATGTTTGTTACAAAAAATGCAACTGTTTACCAAACAAGATTTTTCTAAAGGAGATTCAAAAAACAGCGAGTCAGACTTTCAGCTTACTTTAATCCTGCAGTCTGTAAAGTTATGAACTCTGGTTCTGTGCTTCTAGATGCTGCAACTGTGCACTAAGGGAATAAGGGGCAAGTTCTTGAATGTTGTACTGGAGTAATGCACAAAAAGTCCATGCAGGACAAAATGGCAATTAATTTTGAAGTGAAAAGGGAAACAGGAGCTCTAGAGAAGTATTCACAGGGGAGGAAAGCAAATGAAAGTTTAAGAAACAGCTGGAACTCGGTGCCCTAGGGAGTCGCCTCCTGCTGCGCTCATGCGGCTTTAGGGCCCGCTGGGGTGAGCGGGGCAGCGGGCAGAACAGATTTCGGGGAACACGCAGAGATGGGGACAGTCGGTGGTCAGACGCTGCTGCCCGCGCTGCGGTGCGGGTTCTCGATGTCTGACTGTGCGGTAACACGACGAGTTCGCTCAAAGGCAGCCCCCTCCCACCCCCATCCCCGGCCGAACCCGGCTCCCGGACCTCCCCGGACAGGAGGTGAAACCCGCGGAGCAGCCCGCCCGCCGCCGCGGCGCTCCCCCAGCCCGCCTCCCGCGGCCCCGCGCAGGGCGGGGGGCGCCGCCATTGGAGCCTGCGCAGTGCGGCGGAGAGCGGCCGGCCTCCGCCCTGCCCGGCCCGGCCCGGCCCGCCCGCGGGGGCTGACAGCGCCGGGGTTCGCCGCCCCGCTCCCTGCGGGGTGGCAGCGGGCACCGGGGGCCGCGCCGCGCTGCGCCGCGCCACCGCCCCGCCCGCGCTCTGATGGGCCTGGCGGAGCCGGCGCCATGGCCGCCTTGTACCAGAGCGCGGACCCGTCCGCCTCGGCCTCGCCAAACAAGCTGCTGGCCCTGAAGGACGTGCGGCAGGTGAAGGAGGAGACCACCCTCGACGAGAAGCTCTTCCTGCTGGCCTGCGACAAAGGTACCGGCCCCGTCGCCCGGCCCGGCCCGGCCCGGCCCCGCCTGCCTGGGCCGCTCGCTGCGAGGGCCCGAGCCCGCCTGTGCCCGGCGGCAGCGCCCCGACCCCGGCGGCTTGGGAGGAGGGCGGGTGGTAAATCCCGCGGGTGCCAGCTCCTCGCCGTGCCCCGCTGCGCGGCTGCCTGGCCTCGCCCCAGCGCCCGGCTCGGGGGCGGCCCGCGGCCCCGCTGCCCCCCGCTGTCCCCAGTACCGGCGGGCGCGGGGGGCGGGGGGCATTAGGCCAGTGGCCCCTGTGTTTGTGTCGGAGGAGGTTGTAAGATACCTTCTGCGTTCGCTGTTAAAGAGTCTGTGAGCGTAGCGTTGCCCGGAGAGGTGGTGGATGCCCCATCCCTGGAAACATTCCGGGCCAGGTTGGACGGGGCTCTGAGCAGCCTGATCTGGTTGGAGATGTCCCTGCTCCTTGCAGGGGGGTTGGACTGGATGGCCTGTAAAGGTCCCTTCCGACCCAAACCATTCCGTGATTCTCTGTATAGCTGTTGAAAAATTAGAGGCTTATCTAGACATGCCCAGAATGAGCGAGTCTTGTTTGCTGTGATTTGCATCCATGATGGTGGGTGCGAAGAGATTTTGGTTTCTAAAACATGCTATTTGCTTTAAGCATATATTTAGTTAACCTTGAGTAGAAACACGGTCTTAAATCAAACTGCTCTTAACGTTTCTGAGATGTACAACTCGGAGATAGCCTTTTATTCATATGCTGAATGGTTATGTGTATTTTAGGACATAAGCGTGGTTGTAGAAGCTGCTGTGTTTACATGCAGAGCTGTCTGTGGGCCCCGTGTTTAGGTTAGTTCACAACCGTAGGAGTATTTCTGCGGTGACGTTAGCCAGCGGGCTTAGGAAGCTTGTTCTGGTGCTCTCTATGGCAGGATGCCTCACTGTTAGACAGCCAGACTGCCTGCAGCAGTGCTGCTGGTGTCATCTGTCCGGATTATCAGACTGAGCCACAGCTTTCTCCCTAAGTATAAACAGAGGCTCAGGGAGCTAAAAGAATGTACAACAAAAAATGAAAAAAAAAAAAGTCTATATAACAGATAATTTAGTGCTCTTGCGGACTCTGTGTTCTACTGTATGTGGAAATATTCTACACATACTTCTGTATGTATTCTACACTAAGGTCTTTGTCATGATTGTCTGTGTTGCAAAATAATTTGTTACCCTAGAGGCAAAAATATTTCAAAGCTTTTATCTTTTATCTTACGATCTGGAGAAGACTAATGTGGCTTCTGCTCAAGGAAGATGCAAACCTGTTGGCAACATTGTAGAGATGGCTTCTCTGAGCCAGTGGCTCTTTTGAACCAACAAGCCTTCTCTGATGAAGTTGAACGTGTTTCCTGTGTCTCAGAGGTTACCTATGAGCTATTGCCCCAGTTTGGAAAATACCCATGCTTTTGTGTATGTTTATTTTTAAGACTGGAACTAAAGGGGTGGATTAAAGTACATGTCAGTGCTTTCCTGAAAGAGACCACCTGAAACATCTTTAGTTTCCTCCCTGAGGAGACAATGCTTACCTACCTTGACTTCTTAATTGTCTGACATATTCAGTGTCTGTTGTCAGCTATGGAATGTTGTCTTGTTTGATGGTAGCTGCTCCTTACAATGGTCACCTGCTTTTATTGCTTTATAGTGATGCTAAGTGACATTCCGATGTTGCTTGTGCAGGTGACTATTACATGGTTAAGAAACTCTTAGAGGAAAACAGCTCGGGTGAAATGAACATAAACTGTGTGGATGTGCTTGGACGAAATGCTGTTACCATAACCATTGAAAATGAAAACTTGGACATACTACAGCTTCTTTTGGATTACGGCTGTCAGGTATTCAACACATAAGTAATTGAAATAGTCACTGTTCTGTGTAGTCTGCTCTGTATACCTTCTCTGTCACAATTTGGAAGAAAATAGAATCCGTCTGTATAGGCAGTTCAGTTCTTTTTCAATTTAGTAATTGTGAAAGTGTTTTCTTCTCACTTATTTACTTTTCTAATGGGGTTTTATTGGCATGGCAAATGTATAAATAACATTTTAACTGATATTAACAAGTCTGAATTTTATTTTAAGTGTTATTGCTGTTGCAGCAATAATGTGTACATTATCTTCAAGCAAAATAAATGGCATATCATCAGAGTACATCACATTAAAAAGTGTAGAATGTGGAGATCTCTTTGGCTGTGAAGTATAATAACTTTTTAAATGGTAGCATGGTTAGAAAAATACACATTATGTTAGAAGATTTTAAGTTAAAGTAAGTATGTGTTACTGCAGTGCTTTCTTGTTAAGCTCGATCTGTGCTTGATGGCAGAGGCAGTTTCATACTTCCTTAACTATATGCAACATCTCTGCTGCTGCTGGGACAGTTGTAGCTGTGATGGCATACGTATGAAGACAGTAAAAAGTAGTATCTTTTGTTAGGTTGTTTTGTATTGGATGGGAAAAAAACCAACACACTTTCCCCTCCCTGGATCTCCTTTTTAGTGGCAGTAACGAAAACCGTGTCTTTTATTTTTAAAGTAAAAATTTGAATTTTCTGAAGTGAATTAAAAAGAATAATATGAACTGTAGGGAAAATGAAAAGCTTAGCCCAACTTAAGAAAAGTTTCAGAAGTAGTTACCAGCCCAGAAAAAAAAAAAATCTATGTTCCTAGATTTACTGTAGAGCTATGAATGCGGGGCTGAAGTATCCCGTATGCTTGAGTTGCGTTACACAGACGCTTGCTTGTAACATTTTTAATAACCTGGTAAACTGCCCCTTAGAACTTGATTTTTGCAAGTGTCCTGCATCATCTTTGCTGAAAAGTAATTTCTGCAATTGATTCTTCTGCTGTTTGTGCAAATTTTCAGTAATGCTATGCTAACTCCTGGATTTGTATCCTGATCATATGCATAGTGATAATAGCAAACATCATTTTAGTACATTAAAAATAAGTTTTTAAAAATAAAAAAAAATAGTTTGGTTTCAGGTTGACTTTTTATGCTGTTTCAGTTACTGCTGTTTTCACATATGACTTGTTTTCTTTCCTTAGTCATCGGATGCGCTTTTGGTTGCTATTGACTCGGAAGTGGTGGGAGCTGTTGACATTCTACTTAATCACCGACCAAAAAGATCCTCCAGACCAACCATTGTAGTTGAGTGTTGTTATTCCTTGATTTTTGGTTGGGTAATGGGGGGCTGTGCTATTGCATTCTGGGTAACCTTAGTGTTTAAAACCATGTTCTTAAATTCTACGTCTTTAAGGTGATAGAATCTGGACATTAGGGATTATTTTTATAGCCTCTTTTGTCTTAAAGGATAGAATACATTATTTTGCTTTACTGCCTAAGGAATCCAGTGGTTTTATACGTGCCAAGTGCTAATAGATGCCTAGTTAGTCCAGAAGACAAAAGAAGTAGTGATTGTAAATCTTTCCTTGAAGACTGTTTGCAGGGTAATTATCAGCCTTGACCTATAACAAGTATATTCATATATGGAGGTTTCGTAGATTTTTCGAGCGAATCTATAAATGTCAAATCTTCACCTTGAAATTGATCAGTTGAAACTTATCTTTGCAATGCTCAAGTATCAAAGAACTTTTAAAAGTTCACAAGTAGAGGTGGAGGGAGGGAAGGAATAAAGCATTGTGTAACAGGGTATGGTACAGTCAGGATATTTTTACTATGCTTAGATAGTAAGTATACTCATAATAATTTTTCCCAAACTAGAGCAAAATACACTTTTTAATATCATGCGTCTATATTGGAGAAGATGGGTACTGAATGTCAGGTTTTCTGTGTAAATAAACCAGAAACATTGCAGTGTCCATTTTTATTTTTACAGTATTTATCTGAGAGGTGTTCGAATGTTGTTACAATTTTTTTCTTATTTTCATGTTATGAAAATAGGAGAATATTTTGAAGGAGATATTCAACAGGCGAAAAAAAAACTTACATGTAAACACCGTAGTAGAACTGTATGTAATAAATTTAGATACTTCCTACATTTTATTCCAGAAACTAATGGAACGCATTCAGAACCCAGAGTACTCAACAACCATGGATGTGGCACCTGTCATTTTAGCTGCTCATCGTAACAACTATGAAATTCTCACCATGTTGTTAAAGCAAGATATATCATTACCCAAACCTCATGCTGTAGGCTGCGAATGCACACTGTGTACTGCAAAGAACAAAAAAGATAGTCTACGACATTCCAGGTAAGACTTACCAGTCATAGACAATAATTTAAAAAATCTTGTCTTAATTCTCTAGTGTTGCTCGGGTCAGATTTGGTGTATTTCCCCTTTCTTTTTAATGTGAGGTTTATGAGTGGATCCCTTTAATATATTGTAGCCTTTACGGTAAGAGATGGTAGTTCTTGGGGATGGGTTGTGCTTGAAAAGGCTGGTGGGAGGCAGTGGCTTTTTTTTAAATTTTGATTTTATACTCTTAGTCACTGTGCATGTTAAGCTAAGTGCCTTTCCTGTCTACCAGTTGTGTCACAAACATTCTAGCTATCTTTGGCTTGGGAGCACAGGTATTATGCAAATAATTTTTTTCTTAAGTTAATTAATACTTGGGGTTTTTTGAGCCAGAATGGGGAGGTGGATAATTCTGTATCCTGTTTCTAAAAGTGTTTCTGTAGCATGGATTGGTGAATGCAAACTAAAGACAATTTTTTTTTTTCCTTTTTTTTCTTCAGTATTTTTGAAAGTAGAAAGCTTTTTAATAAAGGTTCAAATGAGGAGAGGGATTTACCAATCTTAACAATATTTTGTCTGGTTAACTTGACAACATACTTGAAGGTTGAATACACTTTAATATCTGAGAGTTGGGGTGAAAAAATCACACAGCTCAAAGATCATAAATGGACTGCAACTACAACATACAATTAATTATTACATAATTACTCCAGTATGTATCCAAATTACTAAAAAATAGGGGAAGTAAAAAGATAATTGTTACTCGTATTCAGCTACTACAGGCCACATTCTGGTACCTGTAGTGGCAACATCCATCTGATGCCTCATGTCATTAACTTCAGTATGAGAAAAGCTGTCAGGGTATCCCAAGCAAACAAACAATAGAAACATTTGAGATAACAGCTCCTAGTTTAAAGTAGAACAGGTAATGAGACTTTGTTTCAGTGTTCATGAGTCACTGGTTTTGAAAGAGGAAAACAGCCCTTCAGATGCTTTCCTTGGGTTGACTTTTTTTTTTTTTGTATTGCACATTAAAACTCCCCACTGTTTTTAATTCAGTTTGTTAAAGTAGAAGATTGCCTTAAATGCTTTACTCCCCTCTCTTCTTTCCGCTTGAAGAGCTATGAAAGCTACTGTACAATACTTAAAATGCCAAAATTTTACCAGTGCTGTTACCTTAACTGATGACCTTACGCTGATGTACTGATGACAGTTGAAGTAGTGAGGAAAAGAAGAGGGAACTGGTTTGGCCAATTTTTGATACTTAGGGATTCTAAGTATGTGAAGGACAATGTCTTCCATGACAGATCCGATTTAATGCTTCTAGTGTCTGATTTTAAGAAACCTGATTGTTTTGTCTTTTCAGCTGACTGTTTTATGCAAACTTCTGGAATAGGTTCTGATTTGAAGCTGCTAATCAAATGAAATGTCTTCATTTTACTCCCTATTCTTTTGTCACAGGTTTCGTCTTGACATTTATCGGTGTTTGGCCAGTCCTGCTTTAATAATGTTGACAGAGGAGGATCCCATCCTGCGAGCTTTTGAACTTAGTGCAGACTTGAAAGAATTAAGCCTTGTTGAGGTTGAATTCAGGTAGGAATGGGAACTTCAAACCAACTTTAATACTTTTATGAAATTACATATATAGAAATGTGTATGCATTAGAAAAGGTTTATTCTTTTTTTTTTGTAATTGGAGTGTTTAAACTGAGACATAATAACAAATTATATTATATAATTTATGCATTATTAGCAGTCATTTTCACAGTTTACTTTAAATCCTTTTAGGTGTAGACAGTTCAATGTGTGTAGTTGCACCAGCTATTAAAATTTCAGCTCTACTCTGGAAAAATTAGTAGAAATGATGCTACATGCTGGCTTATTTCAAGATCACGCACCTATTAATCATATCAATATCTCATTAGTACTCTGCACTTTTTCTTTCCCTACATCAGAGTAGAATTACGCAACACCTTGTTTATACTTACCTGACTTGTGTTGGGAGTTGTTTTGGGTATTTTTTCATAATTTTGCTTCTTGTATTGTAAGACTCTGAACAGCCCACGTGTGTGTGTGTAAGTATACATATATATATTAAAAAAATGTGTATGTGTGTAGGAGACTTCATGCTGAAAGTGCCCTGTCTATTTACTGAATAAATGCTCAGTGTAATTCTATGTTTAAACTATGCAGATTTCTACCATTTTGAAACTTAACAGCACAAAAGCATATATTTTTTTTTCTGAGAACATGAAAGAAAATGTTTATGTGGGGCAAAATACTACTTTCCTAAACAACTTACGAATTTTCTGTTTTTATAGCTGATTGTCTTTCTTAATAAGAGTTCAACTGTTGCATTTTTGTGATACAACTTGGCACTGTAGTGGTCTGTGTGCCAGGTGAGACAGCAAATAGTATGTTTTTTTTCTTGTGTTTATTGTATTAATAAATATTACTCAGTGAATAGACTTTAATTTTCACATAACAGGAATAAAGCAAACCCCAAAACAATTTCCCATCCAAGTGATGAATTACCAGTGTCATATTTTGTGACTACTGCACTTCCTCATCTCCTGGAAATAATTCTAAGCTTTAACTCTTTAAATGGAACTTACAAGATAAGAATTTTTATACTGTAATTCCGTTCCTCAATTTTTCTCTGTCGAGTTGCATGCTAAACTGAAGCAAAATTGTCATCTTATATGGGGAAACCTGCTCAGAGGTGTCTTCAGAATGCTTGGATCTTGATATATGACTGTTGGGCTTTTTGTTTAATTTGTGTTAGCATAACATACAATCCCAACCAAAAATGCATAGTCAATGATTTAATGAAAAATACGTGAGCAGTGTAGTAGTGTGTACTGTTTCTGTGTCTTTCAGAAATGATTATGAGGAGCTAGCTCAGCAGTGCAAAACCTTTGCTAAAGATTTGCTTGCACAAGCACGGAATTCACGGGAGCTGGAAGTTATTCTGAACCACACATCTAGCGATGAACATATAGACAAGCGAGGATTGTTGGAAGAGAGGATGAACTTAAGTCGCTTAAAACTCGCAATCAAGTATAATCAAAAAGAGGTTTGTCTTTGCAGTAATTTGATAGACTTTCCATATCATATTTTGCTAGTAGTTAATTTAATTTATTGTTCTGCCTCTAGACATGGAAGTGGAAATAAACTTGCAAGAGTTATAGAAGAGATGGTAATACACAGGGCATCTGTATGTGAAACAGGGAAATTATATTTCAAGATACCAAGTATTTCTTCAATATTTGCTGTGGAGAAGAATGTAATATTTTCTGTATTGGAGTATAGACTACCACTGTTTTATGAACAGCTCTGGTAGTGGTAATTGTTTGTTCAGATCCTCATTAAATCCTTGCCTAGGGAAGCATGGATCCTTAGGTGCCATACAAGATGTATCATCTTCTTGCTTGTCATTAGCTGTTCAGCTTTGGCTCAGGCCTTGTCCGTGCTGTGCAGTAATTATGTTAGACCTGTGCCGTTATAACTGAATAGTGCCTCTGTTCCAGAATAGTAGCGCCTTTTTATGCCATCAGTATGGAACTTATTTCATGCAATAGCTCGTTGTTGTCTTTACAGCTTGACAAATTATAGCTCTAGTTTTGCTGTACTAAAAGAGTGGGTATTTGTGGGATTCCAGTACAAGGACTGGGATCAGTGAGAAAGCTTCCTTTCCATACAGAATCCATTTTCAGTTAGCATTTGCAGAAGGCATTATAATTCTGACTGTTCTACATATCTGGGCTTAAACTGTTTGTGAAACTTAAAATACATACTGTTTAAAAGTCATAAGGTGTAGGTAGAGAATGTCCTAGAACCAGCATTACACATTTCTGGTATGCGTTAAACAAGCATACTGAAGTAATTCAGATGTTCTTCTGGTTTTGAGCATAGCTTGTTTTTACCACAATGGTTGGAGAATAACATGATTTTTTATATGGTATGAGGAAAGTATCTTTGCAGAATGTGTTTTATTCCTGGCAAGGTTACTATAGAGAGAGTTTTTTGTGATGCATTCTAAAATGTGATGATAATATCAGGGTTCTTTTTGTTGTTACTTTTAAAATTCAATGACAAACCATCCTCTAGTGAAATAAATTCTTTTGTAACTCCGTGCAAGTAAGCACTTGAAATTGGGAACTACATTAACATAATTTACATAACCTTCAGACCAAAATTATCTTCTTTTGAGGGGCTGATACAACATAGCTTACTCTGATTTAAAATTAACCCTGCTAAATGGAGCTATAATGATTTTAAGAACTGATATGTATAAAACTGCGTGGCCACTTTAGTCCTCATCTTGCAAGATGTCATGTTTTAGAATGTGGATGTTCTTGTCTTTTTCTGTTCGTTGGTAACTACACATAGTTTGAAAATAAATTTTAATAATGTAAATTACTAACCTGTATTAAGAAACCTGAGACTGATTTCCTGTTTCTTTTCTTTTTTTTTTTCTTTTCTTCCTGCCAACCCCCCCCCCGCCCCTGCCTTACCTCCCTTCCTCCCTCTCCTAGTTTGTTGCTCAGTCAAACTGCCAGCAGTTTCTAAACACTGTATGGTTTGGACAGATGGCGGGCTATCGACGCAAGCACACATGCAAGAAAATTTTGACTGTTCTGACAGTTGGCATTTTCTGGCCAGTTCTGTCCCTGTGTTACTTGTTAGCTCCTAAATCTCGAGTAGGTCGAATAATTCACACTCCTTTTATGAAGTTCATAATTCATGGAGCTTCATATTTCACATTTCTGTTACTACTTAATTTGTACTCCCTTGTCTACAATGAGAATAAGAAGAATACAATGGGACCAGCCCTTGAAAGAATAGACTATCTTCTGATAATATGGTTAATCGGTAGGTATGATGTGAGTAGATTGGATGAGAATTGCTGATGTTGATTAACAGTAACAACTTGAACTACCTTCTTATGAAATTAGCATGTAACTCATTGCTTGACCAAAGTTTACTCTTTGGCAGATAGTATTACAGGAAAAAAAAAAAACAAACACTTTTTGAGGAAGGGATGTGAAGTGTTAGAATAGTCTCTAGTTATCACAGAAAGAGGGGTATCAGGAACAAAATGTTGTAAGATCTAACAGAAGAAGAATGTGAATTTTTATTCAGAAGGACTGGTAGCATTCAGAGTGATGCAAGTGTGATTCAATTGCGCAATAACAAATGGATGTAAAAGCTGTGTATCTTCCTAGATGTTTTGAAATTTGGATCTTAAAAAAAATAAATTATAGTTTTATAACAGATAAAAGCCTGTCATCGACTAGTTTTCCTTGATAGTTTTCCTTGGTGCTAAGTTGAGGAATAAAAATAATTCAGGCATCGCTTTAGATTTTTTTCCAATAATTTTTCATGAATAGGTAGTTTTAGTTAGTATGTGGGTGGCCTAATCATTGTGAGTCAAACTTGTTTTGTTTTTTCATCAGCCAACAATCTGTGAAACTTTTAATTTCTTCTGACTCTCTTTTGCAAGAAGTGTGTTGTATATAGTTGGAGTAAGCATGCAGTTACAGTCATAAAATCAATTCCTGCAATATTTTCATTTCTATTTTAGTATGCTCTAACTGGGTAGAACAGGAGGATTCTGACATTTTTGCTGGATTAATCCAACTTTAAACAATTGCTGAAATTTAGGGTTCTGCAAAATCTCTTTCATAGTTGTAAAAGTGAAATTTTTATAGCATTCTACACAGCTCAGGAAGAGAACTTTTAATATATACAAAATTACCAGTTCAGTGGTACATCAGCAATGAGTAACAACTCAGTCTTTCATGACCAATTCTGTAATGCTTGATTTGAAAAGTAATTAATAATACAATTTGGACTTGTTGCAGAGTTAGCGTATTGTTTAAAGAAAAAAGTGTGTGTTGTGTATGTTTATATATGCGTATGTATGCATGCATACTCAATCTAATAAATTGAAGGTGTGTGTTTACACATCCTTGTTTTAACACACAGAAACAAGTGTTATTTTCCCATATTATAACTTCCAATTTCTGTATCTCATTGTCATTGATTACTGTAACTGTACCTGAACAGATGCATGTTAATTCTGGTTGATGCAGTAGAGGGAGCACAGATATAACTTTGTTGAGTATTCATGAACTTTTGTTTTGGTTGGGAATTCATAAGGATTGGGGATTCACAAGGATTTGCCTACATTATTGTCTTCCATAGTCCCGTTAAAGTACTTCTAAAAATCAATGCAAAAATGGCCACAGCAGAATTTCTAACACTTAAAGTTAGCAGCAGCTTTTGTTTTCTACTAGATTAACTTTCAAAATAATGAATATAGTAATTTTTTTCTCAGTTATTAAGCCTAAATCATAAAGTGTCTTCCCCAGCAAAATAAAGCAGCAGAACTAAAATTCTTTTGTTTGTAAATAACATCAATTATAGCATCTTCTACTTCTCCAACTCCTTTTACTGATTCTGTAATGAGTTTAGTGTAAAATACGTGGTGATCGTATTGAGAGGCACAGAGGTTCTGATTTAGAAGTATTTTCTTGATTGGGAAGAAGAGAGGTTTGTATAAGTCTTTTAAAAAACTGCACAGCACACTTTTTTTTTATTATGCCTTCCAACATTGCTGTAAAGCTAACTGAACAAATAAAGTAATGCGTAAGTGTCTGGGTTTTTTGTTTTGGTTTGGCTTTTTTCCCCATTCATTGGATCTTGCTCTTAATGGACCAAAGTTTTAGCGAAGTTGCAAAGTCCTAAAAGCTGAACCAAGTCTAACAGTTTTAAACTACCCTTTAAACACATGCTGCCTTTCTTCTTGTCCTAAGTATAATAGTGTACATCTGAAGTACTCAAAAGAACATTAAATAACTGATTATTCATAGAAATCAAAGGTGCCATTATAGTTCATCTAATAGTCTTTTCAAGTTTTATAAAAATGTCAAGTCCGTAAGAGACATTCAGTTAATAAAATTCTTAGCAACTGTCTTTTTCCATACAGCTAGACATGGTTAACTATGGTAAAATTGGGTTTACTATAAAGATCTTGAATATTTAAATTTATGTTTGTTACTCTAAATTAAACTTCTGATTTTTGCAGCCTTAAGTCATGGTCTCTTTTTCTCTGCTGATGTTATTTAGTATCAGGGTACAAAAAGATTCTACTTTCTGGATCTTTTCAGTAACAGTTACTGAGCTGATTGTTCTTAAAAAATATTTTGTAATACCTACATACTCCCTCAAAATACTTGATATATAGCAATGCAATGCTTTCTGTAGTGCTTTTGGAAAAAGCTGAAAACTTTCCGTTCAGAAAAAGCATTTGCATTCTAGCCCTCTAGCTTTATTTAAATTTGACCTTTTCCTGTCCAATTTTTCTCCTATTCATTTCATCTCGTGCCCTTTTTTTATTGGAAAATGTGTTTCTTAGTTGGAAAGTAGGCTTGAAAAAGTTAAACATCTTCTTGCCATATGATTAATGCTTGTAATCCAATGCAGTGCTTGTAGTAAATTTACTTGATTACTCCACTTCTTTCTCTTTGCTAAAATGACATTTACAAAAGCCAGTCAAAAGTGCTTTAGTTGGAAGAGAGTATCTATTCAGTGCGATGGCTTGATTTGCCTGTTGATTTTTCTTTCTTTTTCCCCTGCAGGAATGGTGTGGTCCGATGTTAAAAGACTCTGGTATGATGGTTTAGAAGACTTTTTAGAAGAATCTCGTAATCAGCTTAGTTTTGTCATGAATTCACTGTATTTGGCAACTTTTGCTCTCAAAGTAGTTGCCCATAACAAGGTGAGCACCCATCTTCATAGATCCAAAGCTCCTCTGGGACTGACTGGGCAAATGTAATTTTAGCACATTGCTGCAAAATATGTGAAGATATCTTACATGTGGTATGTTAGTAGTAGGGTGTTGTAGTTAAATGTACTGCATCAGTAATAGCGTACTATGTGGATACAGTTTAGGCTTCTGAGTTAAGTGCTCTATGTGCTATGTGCCATGTAGTTGTCGAGATCTCTGGTCTTACTGCATCCTGAGCTTGAAAGAGAAGTTGGAGAGGCAAATGGAAGCTAGAAAATGCATCAAGAGATGTCCAAGTGCTTGGGGACCCCAAACCAAAACTACTGTGTTCATTGTAAGAACTAGCTGGTCTTCCAAATGGCTTGACTTTCATTTGGGAAAATCTCCCTGTACAGCTCGTCTGATTTTACATTTGAGTTCATCTGATTCCATAGATCAGTACTATGGAGAAAGCTAATAATAATCTCTGTGTTTAGATTGCCCAATGCTTTTTTGTTGCAGAAAGTTTTATTTAGCTTTTGATTACAGGTGCTCAAATGTCATAGGTGGTTATGGGATTTTTTAAATTTTATTTGGTTTGGTAGGATTTTTTGGGTGGTTGTTATTGTTGTAAGGAAAAAAAGCCCTGAGACTGTAGAGGAGCCTTGTCTTTTCTCTGTGAAAAGCCATCTGGATTTGATTGAAGTAATAAGTTCTGAAAATGATCATTCCCATTCTGTTGCATGTGTTGTTAGCCACACAGCATATGGCAAGCTGCCAGACCAATTCAATATGAATATTTTACCAAAATTCAAGCCAGTGCAGTAGCACCATTATTTTGTATTGCAAACTGTGAGCTGACAGCTGTCTTCCCTCCCTCTGTTGGGAAGGAAATAAACTGCTTCATTTCTTCCCAACTTGGTGTTTGGCTCATTTCCCTATCCTTGCATTGATTCGGAGGCTGGTAATCATTTGGAAAGAAAGGCTCCATTTCTTGGAAAAAATACAAAGAGAATACCATGTTGGGCTGCCTTCACAACCATTTGCTTTGCAGTCAGCACATGTCTGTAGTAGTAGTTCCTCTGCTGAGATAAGAGGCCTGTACTGCTAATTTCAGTTGTAACCTTTTTGAAGATGCAGGACTCCTGTCCTATGTAACAGGCATGTCATGGCTTTTTTTTTCTGTTTTTATATGGCAAAATTATTTTTTATAGCTTATAATTTTTTTAGAAAAACAAATAAAAATGGTTGTTTTACTTCTTAGGTCCATATTATAGTCACTGAAGCTGTAAGAAAGAAAAGAAGAGTTTCTGTAGCAGAAGGATTTGTACACATGCAATTCCAATGTATAAAAACATTTTTATCCCTGATTCTTGCCATCTTTGTGCAGCACACTTTCAGGCAAGTTATTTTAAAGCTGCTTTGAGTTCCTCATTTTTTTGAATGTCCATTTTGAGAGAGCAGAAGCTGGTAATATAAATGCTGAATGTTTTAAGCAAAGCTGAAAGTTAGGGATCTGTGGATATTCCATGAACAGTTGAATGGTACCTGGTGGCTATACTTCAAGGGTGTGTTTACACCAACAGTTTACTTGTGACTTCTGTTCTCTGTAGTCATTCATAAAATCCATTGAAGGAATCCCTGGCCCTAAGTCTTTCTCAGTCTTTCTAAAACTGGTTAAGACCAACTGTCACCACATTGCAATTGCATGTGTACATTAGTTTTCTTTGCAGCATTTTAATATTGTTTTTGACTGAGGCCTGTTACACTAAACAGTGCACATGTTTATGAAATACAGAGGTTCCTGTTTCAACGAATTATGCAAAACAGAGTAGAAGGGAAATCGGAACATGATTTGCTGAGCAAGTGAGTGGCAGAGTTAGGTGTTCAATTTAAATAATCTGATTTCTGGCTCCCTCTGGAATGGCTTTGAAAATGCTTTTGTCTAAAAAAGCATGAGATATCTGAAAGAGGTAAGCCGTCTGTGAATCGTATGTGTTAATTTCTTTTATGCTATTGGCTGTTTTGGAGGTAGAAGTAGGGAGTGGTGCACGGGTGCATTTCTGTATTTATAATGTCAGTGATCTCATTTTGTCCTTTTTATATTGCAGTTTCATGATTATGCTGAAAGGAAGGACTGGGATGCATTCCATCCTACGCTAGTGGCCGAAGGTCTTTTTGCTTTTGCTAATGTTCTTAGTTATCTGCGTCTATTCTTCATGTACACAACCAGCTCTATCCTGGGACCACTCCAGGTGAATATCATTACTGCTCAAGAAAATATTAAACTTGATCTTAATTTGCTATAAAGAGTTTTATTGAAAAGAGAAAAAGAGGAAATTAAAGTAAGAAAGTAAAAAGTAGAAAGAAGTGATATATCGTATTGAAGTTTGGTTTTTTACTCTCTCATGTAAAACATACTGGTTTAGATTGAAAAAGGTAAGAAAGAGAATGGAAGATCTGGTGTAGTTTACTTTCTTATAATATTTTTCCATCATAATTTTACCTGTACTGTCTTTTTGTTTTCATCTGTTGTTAGCTTAACATACTGCGTAAGTATCTGCAGTTTGAAAACTGTAAGGATCAGGTTCTTCCTGTAAAGTTGTATGCAAACGATCATCCTAACTTCTTATCTCTAAAAGATGAATGAATGAGATGTGTAGCAAGAAACAGCAATCAAAAGCCTGTAGTTGGGATTTAACTTGGTTTTGTGCAATTAATTTAATTTTCTTGTCCTGATTTGAGAGCAAACATGGAGTTTTCTACTGAGTTTATGCCATGTACTAGTTTTTTGTTAGTTGGTTTATTTTTTTAAGCACAGATCTTCTCGTCTTAGTCTTGGTGCTGTTCATCCTGATAGACCCAAGGGTGCGATATGACACTAAACTGGAGGTCTGGTACCTTTTAGGGGTAGGGGAGGGAACCTGGACTATTATTAAGACATCTCATTTAAGATGCAATTACCTCTCTCAGTCCTTTTTAGATTAAAAGGAGGAGGAAAGATTCTTTCTAAAAAGTATTGTGAGTAGAAGTCACCTCCTACTCCACTGGCAACATATTTTTCCCTTCCATGTTTTTTCTGTTCAGCTTGAGTCCTCAGCACTGACTGATTTTGTTACTTTGCCAGTGAAAAGCCCTTACAAGCTAAAGCACCTGTTATTAAAAGCATCGCTTACTGGGAAAAGCTTTGCGTAGGTGTACTTCCAGCTTCTCTGGCCTCGCTTCCTGGGAGATTTATGATGACAGATCAGACAAGTCACTGCTTTCTTGTACCAATGATTTCTTTTTTCTTGTGTTTGTTTGTTTATTTTGCCCTGATGGCAATAGGATTTAGTTAATGTAGGTGGTTGTCGGTATCATCACTGGGTTTGCAAGTGTCTGTTGAATGAAAAGACACTTGGAATAAAGAGGGTAGTCATCCAGTGATTATATTGATTGAATTTGCCCTCTTTTCTAGTGAACAGGACTCATTTGAAGAGCTTTATGGCAAGATCTTAAAAGATCTTGCAAGAAACATTATCACTGCTAAACATAAAGGCAGAATAAATATTTGGAAGCAGCACTTTTTTTTTTTTAGCTGTTGCTCTGCAACTAGAGCTATACCAAAGGAGATTCTGAAGTAAATAATTTTGGCTCAGATCACTAGGTCTCTTATCAAGGCTTTAGGATCTAGCTGAAAAACTCCAGTTTGAAGGTTCAGCTCATTTTAATGAGTTGAGTACTTAGACATTCTAAAACAAGCAGCAAGATTTTGTTTAATATAGAATAGTCTTTATTTGAAAAGAAAAATAATCACTTGTTGAATTGTTTTTTTAGAAATAATCATAAAAAGTACTTTAAAAAGAATGTTTATTGTTCTGTAACCAGTTTAATATTATTGGAAGGTGCCTGTTTCTCCTCTCAAGGTTTTGTTTTTGTTTTACTTCTTGCACTTTTCTATCTAGCTGTGACTGCTGCTATTAATGATTTTTATATTTTTTCTTTATACATTTTAAGATGGAAGTGTACTTGGGTACTTTGAAAAAAATACTGAAGCCTTGATGTTCCAGTAAGCATCAGGCTTGTTATACACATTTATTGAACACTGAAGTCTCTCCACATTTTAAAGAGATTCACTGTTTAATGTGCATATTTATTTATGTACTGGGTCTTTCACAAGTTTTTTACTAGGAGGCTATGTTACAAAATTTTCCAAGTAAATAAAAACAGTCAACAGTCACCCCATTCAGTGGCACACTGAAGCTTATGTTATTGCTGTTGGCCAGTACAGCTTGTGCAACAACTCTTACAGTATTTTCTGAAAGTAGGTCACAAAGTTCAAATGGTGGTAATCAAATATAGCATGGAAACCCAACAGTGTGGAGCGGGGAAAGGCAGTTACTATGTTCTCTTGGCTATTAGAGCTATTTTTAAGCATGCAGTTACTTTACTTACTGATCAGTAAAACCTATTTTAACACAGATTTGTAAGTTGACTATGTGTGGTGGTTTTTTTTTTTTATTAACAGAAGACGGAATAATATTCTCCTGGAGTAGACACTTAGATTTCGAATGCTTAGAAATTCTGAGTACTTAAAAGGACTAGCATGACTATATGAAGAAAGCAGCTGGTATTGGGGCTGTGTTATTACACTCTATTCCAAACCAAATAGTTTTGGGTCGTTTGCACTTTTTGTGCATTCCTGCTTTGTCTCTCTCTTGCCTGAGACCATGAGTCAGTCAAACAGTAAATGTGGTGGTGGTGTTTTTCTTTAAAAGGATGGATGTGATGAAACAGTTTGGGGATTACTTTCATCCTCTGACCAAATGAAATAATTACTGCATAGCTCTGCCTGTAGTCACAGATTGTCCATGTCCATGGCAAACTCTGCAAAGAATCAGAGATAATTTACTGTGCAACAGGGGTGGGTCCTCAGTGAGATTCTAGCAGCGTGGGAGGGAGCAGGAGCTGGCACTTCATCTCCCGGTACTTGCAGATCCTGACCAGTGAAACAATTCTGAACTATGATTTGGTACAGATTGTGGTTCATATAGTATTGGGTTTTCCAGACACTGATTTATACAGAGGTTTAGATTTACCAAAGGCCATTTTACATATTTGCATTCTTTATAATAGTATTTTGTTCTCTGAAGAAGTATATAGGAAGAGAAATTTAAATGCTACCAACAGTTTATGCTATGTCTGTGTAAAAGTTTGTGCTTAGAACAAAAGCAAGTCAGAGTCTTCTCTACATTGGAAAAATGCACAAGCATTTTTTCCTTTTTTTTTTTTTTTTAAAGATGCTGTATTTGTACTGTCACAAGATTCTGTATAGGATATTTTGAAATGGAAACTATCTGAATTTAGTGTCGTATCTTCACCGTTCAGTTTCTATGTGCTTACACACTTACACATTGTGTATATTCAAAATTTTACATAAAAGATACAGTGAATTAATTCTGTGTTCTGCAGATGGGCTATGGTATACTACATGATTCCAAATGTTTTGTTTAATTCAGTGTCCTTCTTAAGTGTTTTCTTAGCTTTCTGTGATGGTATTTATGTTCAAATGCATTTCATTTACTGCTTTTATTTATTGACTTGTGAGTTTCTTATTACCATTGGTATTACAAATTAAGAATAAGGTTAAGGTTGCTTATGGTTAAGTGAAACATATGAACTGATAAAGTGATGTTAAAACTACTTAAATTTTCCTTTATTATCTAGAATTTTTCACTGAAAGATAGTACAAGGGTACCTCCTGATTTTGAGGACTGTTTAGCATCTTAAATTTTAAGTTAAATATTTAAAACCTAAATAGATTTTTTTTTTCTTGATTAGAGGCTAAAGGAGAGAATACAAACAAAAATAACTACATGTTTTACTAAAATTGGAAATAAATCTGTTTCACAGATTTCTATGGGGCAGATGCTACAAGATTTTGGAAAATTTCTGGGCATGTTTCTTCTTGTCTTGTTCTCATTCACGATTGGATTGACACAACTTTATGATAAAGGTTTTACTGTAAATGAAGAAAAGGACTGTGCGGGGATTTTCTGCGAACAACAGAGCAATGACACATTCCATTCGTGAGTTTGATATCTATTAAATAGCTGTATTGTTCTAGCCCTTAATTCCTAGTAATTAAACAAGACTGGAATTTTTCACTAAACTTGAATTTACATTAAGTAGACTCACTTTTGGTATTTGCTTTACCTAACCAGGTTTTTTTTTTTCTTGTTTTTATAGGTTTATTGGCACATGTTTTGCTCTGTTCTGGTATATATTCTCCCTGGCACATGTAGCCATCTTTGTCACACGTTTTAGCTATGGTGAAGAATTACAGTCTTTTGTGGGTGCTGTTATTGTTGGTACCTACAATGTGGTGGTTGTGATAGTACTAACTAAACTCCTTGTGGCAATGCTTCATAAAAGTTTTCAGCTGATAGCAGTAAGTGGTTTGTGATTAATTACCAATAATTGCTGTCTGTATCATTTATTTTATACAAATTTCTTCCTATGAACTGTAGACTGATTTACAGACCTCCATGGATGAGCTCTGTCTCTGAGTTGACGAGGTGCATCTTTCCTTCAAATACGAAGTTTTTCTTTACTTTGATCCAAATAAAATGGGTACTTTGCACGTTGAACATGTGCAAGGCTTTGGCCCTCTGGGAACTAAAGACTTTCTTGATACAATGGCTGTTCAAGTCAAGATGCTGTTCTTGATAAGGTGTGGTGCTTAAGCATTTGATAGGGGCTTTGTAACTTCATAGCTGAATTTTGTATTTACATTAGAGTACATAGTGAAATGAAGAAATATGTTTTCTAATTATTTAATATTAGTATATTAAAACACATTTATTTACATACAATATAGTCTATATGTTAAAATAGTATATAATCAAAGTTAAATAATGGCCAGTTTTTAAGGTATGAGAAAATAGAACTTACAAAATAGCCTGTTAATATTTTTGCTTCTGATCTCTGTTAATGTTTCTGATGCTTTAGAATCATGAAGATAAGGAATGGAAGTTTGCTCGTGCCAAGCTTTGGCTCAGCTACTTTGATGACAAATGCACACTACCTCCACCTTTCAATGTTATTCCCTCTCCCAAGACTATCTGTTATCTTTTCAACAGTCTCAGTAAATGGATCTGCTCTCATACATCAAGTGGCAAAGTGAAACGTCAGAACAGCCTCAAGGTAAGAAATTACTGGGAAAGCTGTAGGCTCTGAAGCTGGAAAGGTGCTGCTTGCTAAAATGAATCAGCACACTGCTGTATGAATTCTGTAGGGACTATAGAATAATGTGCGTTGCATCCAAAATATAAATGAATAACTGTTACCTATTTCTACTTCAGTAAGATTCTATTAACTTTCCATTTGGGGAATTTCAACCCCCTTCCCTCCAAACCCCAGTTCCCCCAGAAATAATCTGGAAAAAATGCTTTGATTGATTGAAAACTCATGGAAACCTCAAGGAGGTATGTACCAATCTCAGAAAATGGTGAGCTTAGAGTATTTTTTCGGGAGGGTAATCTGTTTTAAACATATTACAGAAGTGTCAAAGTAAATAACCAAAAAGGATCCCTGAAGCCTCTCATTTTTAGGGGGAGGGATATTTTTTGTTGTTGTTAAATAAACATTTTTATTGTACCCTTTAATTTTGCACCCTAATTTTGCATCTTCTTGCTGACAAAAATACCATTAAATAAACTAAGTTAAAAGATTTTATGGAATGTGCACAGAAGTGTTCAGGATTATGGAACTCTTAGTTGCTCGTAGGACGACTACCAAGCCAGGTAGATTAAGAACTTTCAGTTTTGCTGGTACATCAGATTATAATAATGCAATTTACATGCATTGTATATTCGTATGCATCAGGATGTGTCCATAAATGGGTGTGTTGTTTTGTTCGTATTTATTCTCTGTGTAATTGCATACAGGCTTTAGGGCTCAAAAATAACTTTTCCATAGTAAGTGTGTAACGTTTGCTTCAAGGAATGGAGAAATCTGAAGCAAAAGAGGGATGAGAACTATCAAAAGGTGATGTGTTGCTTAGTCCACCGTTACTTGACTTCTATGAGACAGAAGATGCAAAGCACGGATCAGGCAACTGTGGAAAACCTAAATGAACTGCGGCAAGACTTGTCAAAATTCCG